>BCFW01000002.1:1182560-1226079 GCA_001599015.1 Apiotrichum domesticum | reverse complement strand
CCCCCCTTGCTCCCACTCCTACTCGTAGCTCGTTGGCTCCCCACCCCACACGGCCCACACACCCTTTTGGCTTTGCGCGCGGATTTTCCCTTTTGGCTGCCTTTTTCGACTCCCAAAATCCTGACGGCCGCCTGACCCGCGCCTGGCCGCCTCCGCGCTTCCTTCCTCCGTCCGTCCTCGCAACACTCACCCGGGCCACAAAAAAAAAAAAAAAAGGCAACCCGGCCAAACCCACATCTCCCCACTACCACAACTCCTCTTGTCCCCATCTCACACCTCTTCCTCAGCACTTGTCGTTCAGTGAGGTCCGTCGGCAATCTCCGCCCTCTTCATCCTCGCGCGCGAACTGGAGAGTCTACAACTGCTCCGTCGATCCTCTCAACCCCCCCGAGGCCGACGAATAGCCCATCAGCCAGCCCAACCATGTCTACCGAGACCCAGCAGGTGGCCGCGCCCGACGCCGCTCCCAAGGCTGCGACCCCGGTCTCCCAGGCCCCCGCGGCTCAGGAGGCTGTTGCCGCTGTTGAGGCTACTGAGGCTGTTGAGGCTGCGGAGACTGCTGCCCCCGACGCCGGTGCCGGTGCCGAGACGCAGAACATCGAGGACGGTGTCGCGGCTCTCTCCATTGCTCAACCGCAGGCTGAGCTGCACCGCGCCTGTACCGAGGGCCGCCTGGAGGATGTTCGTGCCATCCTCGCCCAAGGCCTCGAGGCTCTTGAGACTCTCGGTGAGTATTGTTCATCCTTGATCATGCCCCGAGCGGGCTGTTCCTTTTTGTCGTGCCCCAACGCAACATGAAGCAGGAACTCTCGCCCACCTCTACCCGATCGTCCACGTCTTTGCTGACACTTTTCTTCTCTCTTCTCTTCGTCTTTTCCGTCTCTTGCCGCTCTATTTTCACTTCTAGACCCGGTGACTGCGATGACCCCCATTGTCCTCGCTATCCAAAACGGACATGCCGATGTGGTGCGTGAGCTGCTTACCGCTGGCGCCATCGTTCCTCCTCCAGGAGTCACTGGTGACCCTGTGATGCTGTCCATCCTCTACCCCCAGCCCATGTACGGTGTGCCCCCGCCGTTCGCGCAGATGGGTCCCCCGCAGTTTTACCCCCCGCAGGGCTTCTACCCGCCCGTTCGCACGCAGAATGGTTCGGCTCCGAACGGCGCCTCTCCGAACGGCGTTTCGCCCAACGGCGCAGCCAACCTTCCGCCTGCCGAGGTCGCTAAGACGATTCCCTGCCGCAACTTCCCTTGCAAGTACGGTGCCTCGTGCATGTTCTTGCACACCCGTCCCCAGAACCCGAACTTCTTCCCCGCGCCGTACGGTTACGAAGGATTTGTTCCGTACCCCGGTGCAGTGCCATTCTTCCCTGGTCAAGAGTTCGTCCCGGCATCCGCTTCCCAGACCCCCGTCGAGGGCGAGAACGCTCCGGCTCCCGCTGATGGTGTCGCGAACGGCGAGAACGCATCTGGAGCGTCCACTACCCCGCATGACTCCATACCCGCTGGCTCCCACGTTCCTTCCCCTATCGCACCCGCCTTTATTCCCATGCGCCCTGATGGACAGGCTCCGTACGGCGCCGCCGGGTTCCCCATGGGCGCGATGTCTCCCACCCTCACTCCCATTTCCCCTTCTCACATGCCCTCTGACCCCGCGTTCTTTGCGACCTCGCCTCCTTTCCAGCCCTTTGTTCCCAACGGATACCCCGGCCATGGACGGCGGACAAGCTTTGGCCAGTTCTCCCCGAACGGCGGACCGCCCAAGCCATACCACGGCAAGAAGCCGTCATTCTCCGGTGGCTCCAAGCCCTGGGGCCCAGGTGGCCGCAGCGGTTCGTCGCACCTCGGCACATGGAAGGACGGCAACCCTCCTCCTTGCGCCTTCTTCCGTGAGGGCAAGTGCCGCAACCACGAGTTCTGCAAGTTCCCTCACATCGACGCCGATGGCAATGACGTCCGCCACCCCGATGTCATTCGGGGCATCATTCCGCCCGCCCCCACCCGCCCCACTCGTGGGATGCGCATGATGGGAGCCCACTATGACCCCCGCCACCAGCCCTACGTTCAGACCAAGCAGAACGGTGCCTCGCCGCCTGTCGCCGAGGCCGCTGAGGGAGACAACGCTCCCGTCCCCGCTTCCGCTGACAAAGAGGTCGTCTCGGCCCCCTCGTCGGCAGCCGCCACCCTTCCCCCCAAGCCCTCGAACTCTGCTCCTCCATCGCGCTCGACGTCGCAGCCCGGTAACCCGCGTGTGAACGGCGTTCACTCGCGCTCTCACTCGCCGAACGGTCATGGAGCTCGCCGTGGACCCCGCTACGCCAACGGCCAAGCGAACGGTTCGCGCTCCTCCTCAGCCCACGACAAGAAGGCCGTTCCTCCCCAGCGCATCCCCCGCGCTGACGAGTTTCCCGCTCTCGGCTTGAGTGCGGCCAGCACGCCTACGACTGAGCGCCGCGAGCCCTCTTGGGGCTCCAAGACGGCTGCCCAGGTCCTCTCTGAGCCTGCTCCTGTCAAGCCTGTCTCTACCCCGACAAAGGAGACTGAGGATACGGTTGCCGAAGTAAGTCCTATGGTTCGGTGAACGTTTCATATTGGTATTAACCCATGACAGGTTGTTATGGACTCGGACTCTGAACAGGACGCCGTCATTGTCTCCGTTTCCACTACGCCCAACCCTGAGGTTGCGAAGGCCAAGCTCGCCTCAGCCGTCTCATTTGCGTCTGTCGCCGGTGTCGTTGATGCCGCCCCTGTCGCTCTTAAGGTGTAAATTGGACCTGTCCTTCCGCATGCGCCGACTGTGTGATGCCCAATTCACCACCTTTTATTCTATCATAAACCCAAAAACTCATGTCCCGCAGCTGGCTTCACGCCGCGCGGTAGTTGTTCATCGCTACACTCAGCATCATTAGCCTGGCATCGGTGTCTTCACTCCCGGCTACACTCTCTCCCACAGCATCCATCCCATCCCATCCTTTCTATACCTTTTCTGTCATCCAGCTCGGTACTACCTTTTTTTTTTTTTTTGTTCGCCCATTTCCCCACTCCTTGCTCGTTAGTTTTCGGGTCCTTGTCTCAGCTAGTATCTTGCTGTCGTTACTCCTCCCATTTACTAGTAGTACTCTACACACTCACATGTACTGTACCAGTACTAGCTCGGCGCATGCCGCTTGGGGAGCGAGCGGAACGGACGCAACGCAGGACCTTGGCGGAGCTCGGAGTTTGTGCACAGATCGATACGGCGTCAAACACAGCAGCGCATGTTGTATTGCCGCGCATTCTTCACATTTGACGCGACTCTGGATACCCACACAGCACTAGTCATAGTCATTAGGACGATTCCAGGATACACACTATGCACGAGTGGCTCAACGCGGAGCGGCCAAAGAATTCGGCAATGGTTCGCTCGCCCTGGTCTAACCACCATTACTGTGGTTGGGGTGGACTTGCTCCACCTCTCCGGCCTGCGTCACCTAGGCTCGGAGGTTCTCGGTGTCCGGAATCGTGTGCACCTGACGGTAGACAGACGGTGCCTAGCTATCCAGCCTATCGGCGGGGATGAGCGATGCGATGAACGCCGCCAGGAAAAGGTCGTCCAACACCGTCTTCTTCTGGTTTTCTTGCTGCATCGTAAGACTGCACCGCGGCTGCTCCTTCTCTTCGGCCGACGCTCTGCCTGAAGGTAGGCGGCAGGGTCACGACGGGTGAGGCGTCGGGGTGTCTGAGTGTTGGGGCGTCCAGGCGTCGGGGCGCTGATGGGCCGTTGTTGGCACTCGGACGCGTCAGTTAGTGGTGGCGCCTCCGTACGGATCCGGAGGGACGCGGAGAAGGATCAGAGTATCAGAGTACTAGAGTAGAATCTTTGAGACATGTCGTCATTGCCGAGGTGATGTCAGCCGCCGATGCTACAGATCGCCACAGTCCGTACTCAACTTGAAGACGCTGACGGTGGGCTGATCCGGGTTGGATATCATGCGCCGACAGCTTGGTAAATGTAGGGTGTCACTACGGTCGACAAATCGTCCTTCGAGACCGGATCGGCACGCTAACATGCCTTCCCGCGCTGATCCATTGATCCACTGATTTACTGAACGCTGATCGGATTGACCAGGCCCGGGATCCTCAATTCTCCTAGTGTGCTGATCAATTTGAATCGTTTGAGCTGCAGTCAACCCAGATCCTCGCGGCCCCAGCCTGTCCGCGTACGGAGTGTTGCCGGGCCGCGCGACCCGAGACGTTGTGGGATGGTTGAGCCCCTCTTCCTCTGCTTTGCGAAGAGCATTTGCGCGTACTTGGGGGATTCCAAGCGGCCGTCTCCCCAAACCCGGATCGTGAATCGCGGCGGATCCTATGAACCACCTGCGATGGGCCGCGGCTGGGCCCACTGACAGTCCCAGGATTCCCGCTATTCTAGCTTCGGCCAGCACTAGGTTCGGGCTGCCGAGCATGCCAGGCGCGGCTGTTGCGACGGCCGCAGCCAGCAGGTCGTAACAGTTGTGGAAGTCACCCTCGAGTGAGAACCGCTGCGAGTGGCTCGCGGCTCGTCGAGCCTAACTTACCACGGATCGGAGCATAAACTGCGCTGGGGCAGAAGCACTAGACGTCGTGCGGCAACAGTGAACAGGCGATATATGATCCGGCGGCCGTTGTCCGCTAGGCTGAGGTGTCATTCACAACGGCGCATCCTTGGGACCGTTTACATTCACACCCCAAGCGATCAGGCGGTGTGGCGGCCGTAGACGGGCCGGAATCACCGACACAGGAAAGTACGCGATGAATAAGTGTGCGACTGCGGCATGCCTACCATACACGTCCCGGGCAAGTTCCGCTGTGAGATGTAGGATCATGACCGTTGTCTGTAGCTTCATGTGGCCCCATGGGACTACCGTGCTACCGATCCATGCAATGGGGTCAGTCTGTTTCCCTTGAATCCCAACCCCCGACAAATCATGATTGGCGTCTATAGCCGTCGCGTCTCGCTGGGTAGTGGGTGACTACCCGTGGCCAAGACCACCCCCCCAGCGTAAGGACGGCCCTTGTCGTTTGATCGCGTTTGAGGCATGTGGAATCACTACTGGCGACCACAAGGGCAGTCTAGACTGCGCACTTGGCTCGCATACCATCAGGAGATCAGGAGTGCAGGCACTGCATTCCAGAAGGCAGCTGCGCGGCGCAGCCCATTGGTCGATCGCGTCGTTGACCATCAGACTACTTCTCAACTAGCTCCTTATGGACCACATGGCCGCATTCCGACCGCTGCGCGCTGCATCCCGACTCGCGATCAATCGGTGTCTAAAGTTGATCGCCGAACGGCACGCTTCTGTCGGCGTTCGCCTAATTGGCTCATCTCACCGGACAAACTCACAATCTCACCAACATCTGTAAAAAGCAGACGTTACGCGCGGACTTGCAATGAAAAATCATACAGAAGAAGATTAGATCGGCCAGTTTGGCCTTTAGGTTCTCGAACGCAACGTGCCCACCACGCAACCCCAACGACCTCCAAGCCCGCCCAACTCTGAGATTCCCCATGCTCCCGAGTTGTACAAAAAGGTTAGGGACCGAGCGGCCAAGAGCTGTAGTTTCAGCTCCCGATCTGGCTAGCAATCACGCTAGTCACTCGCGGCGCCGCGCCGTGGACCTTTGAGACGGCCGTGCGGCTGTGCGGCTGCCTGTTCCGGCCGGCAAATTGACTTTTCACCATTGGTAAGACATTGCGAGACATGGCGTTGTCGCGGCCTTCGAGCTTCGCGGTGACAAGAGCTTTAGGGTCAACGTGTAAGCAATGTGAATCGCTTGCAGTGGCGCCTCAGCACATTCCAGTGCTCATTCAGCCGTCGCCTATTGACCCCAGCATGCGCAGCACCTGCCGCTGACGGCCAGAAGCAAGTCACGAGTGGGTTGGTCGACGAGTGGGTCATTCCAGATGGGGGAAGAACGACTTGTGCCCTCCGAAGCCCCCCGTTTCATCCATTATCAACAGGACAAGGGCGGGCAGTCACCACTACTGAGCAGTGATTCCTGGGGTTGTGATAGCGCCACGGATAGACGAAACACCTACGCACTTCATGTAATCCCCCTCTCGTGGTACTGTGGTCACTGCCAAGGGGGAATCAGATAAGGCCGAACCATGGGTACTTGGTGGTTCTCCGGTACTGCACTGTGCGCAGGTGGGAGCCAAACCGCAGCCTTGAGTTGTTTGGGTCTCAAACGTAGTCCAATACTAGCCTGATTGCTGGACTTCGCGGAGTAGCAGATGGTGAGCTGATCTGCGGCCCAGATCTTGGGCCAAGCAAAGTAGTACAGTTACCCTGTATTATACTACTCATTCACGTCCTTTCCACTTTGGGATGATGATGACATGCACATGGCTGGCATGCACTGTCCCTGTCGCTGCGCTCATGCTGATAGAGGGCTAGCGGTAATGGTGGTGATGTAGTTGGCGCAAGTGGTGTTGATGGGCCCTCGTTCGAGCGGTCTCGAACTTGAGCCCACCTTTGACTCCATGATAGTCTTGAGTAGCCCTGCCGGCTCGAGCTCCTTTGCCTTGCTCAGCTACCTTCCAATCTACGTATGCACAACTGGTGGGAAAGGAGCACAGCAGATCTCTATCAGCTTGTATTTAACCGCCGCCAATTACACGGCACAGATTGGATGGTGTCGCTATCTCTTGCATGGGTTCGGTAGTGGTGGCCGTGGATCGTGGATGTACAGTAGTTGTCTGTGGCCCTCGCATATAATCTCTGCCTCACGTCCCGGTCATCATTCCTATCCGCGCTCCGCACGAGACCGAGGGCCGAAACGGGTGCTTGCTTGCTCAAAACCCTGCGCTTCCGATACCCGGCCCGGAGCGGGCCCGGCCAGTCCCCAGGGACAGTGCCACTGCCCACGCAGCTGCTAGTGGCATCGGCCTTTGGGCGTGTCGGGGAGCCGAGCCGCAAGGCAAGTCAGTTAGTACTCGAGTAGTGCAGTAAGTGCCTGGCTGCCTAGTTGCACAGTGAATCAGTGCCTAATGAAAATCCAGTCCAGGCTCCCCTGAGATGGCCCCCATGTCGGTCGGAAGATTGCCACAAGACCGCCACAAGACCCGAGGCCCCCCGCCGAGGCCCAGAAAGACAAGAAAAAATAGAGTCCAGAAGGCCAGAACACACGCCGTTAGCGTCATTCCCCTTCCCCCTTCGTCCATGCCTCTCTTCTCGTGCCCTGTGTTTTTGGCCGGTGCACACAAACAATAAGCCAACGTCCAACGAAGGGAAGCAAGCGCGCGTCATTGACGATGCGGCGTCGACGGGTCGGTCGCCTGTCGCCCATGGCACAGTGGCAGCGGATGCAACGGAACAGCGGGGGGTGTATGCATGCATCTGACTCGTATCGTCGTGCTCCTCAGCCCCCTCCCCCCAGGCATGACAGGCACGGTGGATGAGAAAGATTGTGTATTGTATGTGTCTGAGAGAGACCAGAGGGATCTAGAGGGACATTCAGTGCTCAACAGCAGCGGCACAACAGCAACTGTGACACCAACAGCAACACCAGCAGCAACAGCAACAGCAACAGCAACAATCCCCCCATCCCCGCGAGGCCGCGATCCCCCGCGCCAGAACGACGCGGCATCTCAAACACTTGCTCGACAGTTGCTTCTCCGACTTTTGCAGCGGTCCGCGTCACTACCACACCCGATTAAAGATACCATTTCTGTCCTCTACTCATCATCCAACTCGAGCCGCTCACTGCGTGCGTTATCATTGCCTATTCAACACCTCAACTCTCCACTACACACTGGCCACCTCAGCCACATCCGAGAACACCAAAGAGCCGCTCCACACCGGCGACGCCACTCACGTTCGTCCTTTCACATACACAAATTCATTCGCTCGCTGCCAGAGTGTCTGGTCATTGATATCTGCGTCCTCGACATCTCAACTAGTTGTCACATCCATCGGCGCACACATATCCATATCTGCCCCGCTCTTCACTACCCTACACTACCCGTCAAACACCTCGATCACTACAATCACTGCCCAACCTTGCGTTCGCGCCACCACGGCCCCTAGCTGCTCTGTGCGCATCACACGCTTGCGCCATCTATCGCCGACCGCGCCGACCGGCCTCATTGCTTGCTGTCCATTGCTTCCATATCGAGACGACCGCCACAGTCGTTGCACACATCGCCAAACTTGCCGCTCAGCCCTGGCTGTAAGAAGTGGGCCCCGCTGTTGCCGTCATATTGCTTCCCCCAGCTATTCCAGACTCGGAACTCTGAGACTGTGGTATGCAGTCGACCTGGTCTGGCCGATCTTGCCAAATAGTCTAGTCGACGACAAACGCAATCCGCATAGCGCGCCACGCACCACGCGTTCGTTTTTTTCCTCTGGCAATCGCTTCTCCGACCCACAAACCTTACCTTACATACACACCCCAAACTTTCCACTTTGCCACCAGTTTCTACAACAACACACATACATTGCTCTGCACGTCGCCAGTGACCGACGCCATCGCTTACCCCAGGATTTTCTCCTCAGCGCCGTCAGTGTGTCACCGTCACCTGGATCAGCCGTGAGTTTCCCGACTTATACAAATCGGATCACTGGAGCTCTGAAGCTCCCAGGAGTCACACGTTCGGGCAGCACGTTCGGGCAGATCTGTCGTGTCACTTTGCTTGCAGCGTGGTCTGTTACAGTTGCTGTCCCCGACCACACAAGTGACGTCTTGGCAGAACTGCCTTCAATGGATCTCGGACCTCTGGCGTGTCGAGCCCGCTTCCAGGTGCTGTGCAGACGTTGGCTTCTGTGGGCGCCCCACACACACAGTTCCATAACTAGCTATCTGTCGCCTTGTATCTGGATGGCCCCACGTTGTTGCAGTCGTTGATTCAGAGGCTCGATGCCAACGTGCTGTCGACCTGATAACTCAGCTAATGACTCATTGATTGTACGGCTGACCGCGCCCCAGATCTCGAACAGATCAACGTCATCACGAACGAGTTCGAAGGAGAACCAGCGTCGACCGTCGAGCTCCGAACTTGGTCGCCGAATCGTTCATTACGGATACGTTCCCATTTCGCGTATCGGTGATACTTCCCAGCGCGACTTTTCAAGAACCGCTTGCTTCGATCACGCCGCTTCATTCCGACTCGCCTGTGAACACCCTTCGGCCCTATCTTAGCCACACAAACGTGCGAATCCCACGTCGGAGTTCAACATCGACCACAGACGTCGCGCTCAGGCTCGTGCAACGGCCACCGGAACCCCGTGGCCAATCCGTTTGTCTCGTCTCGTTCGTCTACGCATCTCCTGTCTGCGCCCGCGGCTGTCGATCGGCTTGCGGGCCGCGCCTCGTCAGCAGCAGCAGTAGCAGTGTTGGCGGAGTGCGATTCACGAAGGTTTCTTCGTCGAGACTCGAATAGGCCCCATTCCGATAACAAGTATACTCGAGGATTCTGGACGATCCAGTTGGCTCGGCTTGCCGCAGGTGAGTAGCGGGGCTCATCCCCAATTGCCAGATTCCAACATGAAGGGCACACGCGGTCTTTGATGAGCGGGCCGACATGGGGAGACATGCGGGAGGCTGGAACAGCCGAGACCAGGCGCGGGTCTGGGCCTCCGCATTGATGTGTGAGAGCGTGTACCCAGAGTTGTGTGGACATTGCAGCTCGAGCGGGGAATATTGAGTCCCGCAAACACCTTGTTGGCTAGAAGGATAGCGCCGGAAACCGTGGGGCTTCTGGCCACGGTTTCTGGCTGCCATGCAGGGGAGCGTAGAGAGGGTCGTGTATCCTCATGTCTGCATTCCCCACCACGCCCTTCAGCATGACCTGCAACACGGCCTGTGCGCCGACGAGCAAACATGTGATGGTCATCCTTGATCCATTGTCGGTGGCTTGCCCAACCCCGTTTCTGCCCTGTCATTCTCTCTCCTCAGGGCACCGGGGCGTCAATACCAATCCACACTCGACTTCTTGCCGGCTCATTTGACGCTTTACGCCCAGGCTCGTGCACGGGTGGCGGCTACGACGCACAGAGCCGGCTCAGGCGTGATGAACTGCGTGAGGAGAGGATGTGGATTGCATGGCCGCCGTCGTGCTTGTGGTCCTGGCCCGAGGACCGGAGAATCGAGGGCTGAAGTTGGAGCGTTAATGTAACCTCCCCTCCACTGTTGGGCATGTTGCATGTCTCAGACCAGCACTGGACAGGCCATCGCCTGGGGTGGCGCTCAACCTCTCCTTGTGTCTCACCACAAACAATCCATTCCTGTGTCGTGTCCCTTGTCGCCCTCCTGCATACGCTCCCTCGTCAGGCTCGTCCCTCCCGGCATCGTGCATTGAAAGCGGCCCCCGCGGCACGTTGTGCGCGCCCGTGCGGCCCATGCTTTTTTTCTGCTGCATGCTGTTAATTTTCTCACTCTTGACAAGTGCTCGCGTTGCTCTCTGATGTGGATGTGCAGGGGCGGCGGCGGCGCGTGCAGCCGGGTACCCATACACAGGATGCGCCCCCGAGAGGCCATCCACAAAGAGGAGCAACGGGGAAGCACAACATGCATCCAACTTCCAGAGTGTGCTGCACGAGCCTCTCCATCTGCCTAGCTCGCCCTTTCTTCGGGCGGCGCTTCCATTCTTCTTCATTCCTTGTCGTCGAGTCCCTCGTTTCCACACTGCACACGCTCGCTCAGCGTCACTTTCATCCTTCCTCCCGTTTCTCTTTTCCTCTATATTCATTCTCTTCGCTCCTTGCCTTTGTCTCTCTCTCTCTCTCCCCCTCTCACCAGACGCTTGTCTTTTCGCTCCTCCTGCCTATATATTTACTTCTTCATCGTCTAACGGCAGGTCTCCGTTGACTAGGACTAGAACTTCCCTGCGATATCCAACGCTCGTTGACGTCCTCGTGTTCCTCTTTTACCGGCAATATTTGTTCACTTGTCACACGCCACCCGTTGGTGTAACCGACCCTACGGCTTTCGCACACTAGCCAATCTTTTCCGCGGACCATCGCCCGCCCCGTTGACATTCGCACGCCGTTCTCGGTCGCCTCCTTCTCGTCGACCGCACTTCTTTTCACAATGGCAGGCGCTGGCCACGTCTCGCCCGCAGCAGCGGCTACTCACCCCCACTCACACTCTTCGCCCCTCCACCATCTCAACGCCAACCCCCACAGCTTAGCTGGTCGCCAACCGACTCTGGCATCAAGCATGGAAGAACACAGGTGCATGTGCTCGGCCCCAGGGTGCAAGTGCAAGGTCATGACATATTTGCCTGTGTGCAGTTTGGTAGGTGAGTATAACATCTCGCTGCCGGTGTTGCGGTATAATAACTCTGCCGATTTTTTGTTGTTGAGCTGACGATCTAGGTTTTACCTTTCATGTTATCAACAAAGCGGACTTACTAACCCACAGTGCATGGCAGGTGATCACACCCGGTTCTAGGGGACGACCCATCGCATGCGTCACATCTTAACAACCTTTCTGGGTCGCGGTCCCGACTGCCCCTTACAGTGGTGGCCTCTGCGCGCCCAGTGCATTGCGTGATTGCTCACGATGTGCCGTCGCTGGCGACCCCAAAACAGCGCCCCAGCGCTCGATACAGCCTCACCTCATCTCATGACTGAACACATACCGTACCAACTGTCGCTCGTCGCATCACGTCTCTCCATCGCCAATCTCGGCTCACCACTCCCCGTCACGTTCATCCATGGCCCATACGCCCGACCCCCACCCCCCGCCAACGCCGCATTCTCGCCCCGGTGGCGCATACCAAGCCTAACTAGGCCGTGCCTGTTAACCTGCATATATTATCTCTCGTTCGGGATGCACCTGTTATACAGTACAGTTATACACTCTGCAGAAAGTACACAATACTTGGTTTGACTTCGGAAAGCCTTGACCAGGTGAGCGGCTCAAATGTCGCGTCTGGTTGGCACCGTGGCATCAGTCCGGCTCACGCGACTGGCCCTGGCGACATGCGTTAGACCGTTAGCTACGTTAGCTTTTCGGCAGCATCTGATACACGGGGCTCGAGCACAGGTAGGTTCCCTATGATGATACCTATTGTGCAGAAGCCTGATATTGGCCGACAAGAACCTATTCGGGGTCGACTGTAGCGATCGCAGTGGTGCTGTGGTCTGTGCCGGGGTCCGGGATGGACAGTGTGGCTTGATAGCCAACGATCCAGACTCGCCCGCGTTAGCCGCGTTTCACATTCCGTCACGTACGTCGCTCATGCGATCATGCGCTCACAAATCACAGTTGTCGACCCATTCCAACGTTCCAGAATTCCAGACAGACCATGTGCAATCCGGCCATGGGCAGCCATGTCCCGGGATCCCACAGCCATGGCCCCAGCCATGCCCAGCCATGCCGCGGCACCCCGGCGTGCTGCGCATTTCGACGATCAATGATCAGCAGCCGGGCGATCAGAACAAGATCAATTTCACTCGGCCAATCAGCGCATCACCCCAGGGGATGGGGGGCGAGAGTGGGGGGCCAAGCGCTGAGGTTCCGATATCCACGGGCTGGTGTGCAGGTGCGTTCTGTGCTGCGCTGTGTCATGTGTCATCCTTTGACAGCACACCAGGGGAGACGTGTGAACCAGTCTGATCAGCCGCTAGCACTAGCGCGGGGCACGGATGCGTTCAATGCGTGAGCTGTGTGAGCAACAAGTGTCGAGTGTCCTCGATGTCCTCAAATGTGAGCGGCAATGCAGATGAATCGGTAGCTCCAACGGTGATTGCCGCGGGCCGCGGACGCGAGGACACTCGTCGTGCCCGTCGTGCACCGCTTCACATGCCACCATGCCCTGTGTCAGAGATGTTTCGACGAGTGCGAGACGCAACCTGAGTGAATAGGACGACGGAGAGGACGCGTAAACTGCACACTCGTCGTGAGGCAAGTATTCGCAGCCGGCACTGATGGTGTCGCCGTCGAGAACGCATGATGAACCTGCATATCCTAGTACAATGCAACCGAACCGGAATCTCCACCATCTCGTCAGTGCTACTACTTGCCCACTGGCATGGCATTCGCGCCTGTTGGCTCCCACCGCTTGCGCGACGGTGCGTCTGTTCGCCTGTCGCCGCGTTTGTCGCCCTGCGAGTCAGCATCTGCGCCGGCTAGCGTATCCCGTCCAATTGCACTCACAGTCTTCGCCTTGACGCGCCGCCCGTTACGCATCCTGTATCCGTCCGCCGACTCTTCCTGTGGGGCAGGCTCGGGCTCGGGAACAGCCGTGCCGTTTTTGGCCGCCTCCTCTGCCAGCCGTTCCGCCCGCTTCTCGCGCTGTCCGCCGACACGTGTGTTCCGCTCCGCAATCTTGCTCTTGCGCGCGTCCGACTTGCCGCCTCCACCGGCCGTCAACTCGACATTGATCCGGCGCTGGTTCAGGATCGTGTGATGCAGAAGTAGGCACGCCTGCATCTCCGCGCTTGTTGCAAGTTCGACGAATGCAATGCCGCGCGACTTTGGTGGCGCTTTTGATCCTGGGGCGGGTTTCTCGGTCAGTAGGCGGACGGCGGGTGTCCGGCCTGCGCAAGTTAGAACAGAGACAGACGGATTAGCTCACCAGCTGCCTCAGCAAAGTGCTTCGCCACGTCCTCGCGTGTCGATTTGTATCCCAGGTTACCTGCCATCAGCAGCGTCCACAGGAGGGCAAAGGCAAAAAGCTTGAACATACCAATAAAGAGAATGAAGCGCTGCTTGACATCCTTCTTTGTCTTCTTCTCACCCTCCTCATCCTCGTCCCACGCGGTCTTGGCCTTGTTCTTGCCCTTAGCCTTGGCCTTGGGTGCCTCCTCATCGCCCTGGTCGTCCTCCGCACGCTTCCGCTTTTTCCCTTTACTCTCGCCCTTTGTTGCTGTCAAGCTGGCGTCCTCCTCACCCTCCTCACCGCCCTCTTCGAGATCCGCGTCCGGCACGTCCTGCGGCTCCTCGACGCCGCGCTTCTTGGCCTTCTGTTTCGCGCGGAACGCTGCCGCCTTCTGCTGCTTTTTCGTGAGGTTTTCGGACATGGTGAGACGATCAATGGACCAGCGGTGTTGGCACTGACGAGACGGTCGCGAAGTTGTTGATGGCGTGAATGGAGAGAGACCATGTACCCAAACCTTTTGTGTATGTGCGCCTGACGCCTGGACCAGCTGGACCAGCTGGACTTGAACTTTTTTCGTGTGTGTGGCAAACTCGGCACGTGAGCCGGCGGAGGTATTTAAGTACTTTGTGTTGACAAGGAAGGCTCGGAGACATTACATCATTGCGCTCTCAGATCTCAGACCGCGCGGGGGCGGAGAACTCTGTGAGCTCTGCGCGCTCCGCTCAGCACCTTTGTTTGTACATGTATTGCCCCGACATTGCCTTCACCGAAACATCCGACCATCCGGAACACACGGAAATCCAGAAGGCCAGAAAGGCCAGAAAGGTGATCAGGACCGGGGAACCGGTATATCACCGATACGCCAACCGCGGAACAGCTAACGGCAGGGGGGCGCGGTGCAACGTGCAAGCCTGAGGGTCCTTGTCTCCGACGGTGACAGCATGCACCACTTGCTCCCTCCCGCTCTTCCGCTGGATATTGACAAGCATACATGTGTACTGTACATCTATGGCGGCTTCTGGTTTCATTGGGGCCCATGCAATCGCCTGTCGTTTAGACAGCGTACTGCTGTCAGCGATATCCATGTCTCGTGTCGTAATTCGAATCTTACCTTCTTGGTGTACTCGCGCGCCTTAGCAACGAAGGCGCCGTAGTCGGCGCGGTACTGGTCGGCCTGATGTAAGCACTGCAATACATATTTGGAACTCACAATGGACGCGACGAGAGGGTCGTCGGGGTTGGGCGACTCGAGGAGGTTGTAAAGAGAGAGAAGGACTGCTGGTGAGACGTGTCTTCAGCCATACAGCCATGGATACTCACCAGCAGGCATGCGCGTGTTGGGCTTCCAAACGTCGGCCTTGAGAATACCAATGCAAATGCTGGGCGGTGTTAGTGATGTGCAGAAGAATGTAATGACAAGTCACGAGACACACCTTCCGTCCGAGTCGATGTTGGGGTGGTACATCTTGTTTGTGAAGGTGATCTGTGCATTAGTTATGAGTGGAGGCCAGCATGATTGTCAATAACGCTTGGCAGAAAAGTCCTTTAAATGATCGAGTCGACTCGCCGGCTGCACCATCACTCACTTTCGGGGCCTTGAAAGGGAAGTCGTGGCCGAAGACAACGTCGAGGCCAAACTTGCCGCCCTCGTATGGAGTGCCAGCCTGATCATTAGTCTCGACGGAAGAGTTAAACCGAGCTGCACGCACCGGGCCAATCATGACGACCTTCCACTGGAGAACGTTGGACTCGCTGGGCTCGACGTAGACGTTCTGGATCGGGTTGGCCATGAGCTCGGCCAGTTCCTGCTCGTCAGACATAGATCAACGGAAATTGGGGGCGCAGAGCATGTGCAAGGACCAACCTTCTGGACACGTTTGGTCGCTGCCGAAGACATGATGGGGAATGCTGTTGTGACTTTGTTCGTAGGCAGAAAGAGTGGAGTAGCAAAGTTGCAGTTGCTCGGTGTCAGTCGCGACTCTACGGAGGACGATGGATACAGCACAAGTACAGTGGGGCGGACATGGCCAACACGTAGTACGCCACCTAGTCATCCATATGCATCCATACAGTATGGCCATATGGCCCCATGGGCGCGTGGCCGTAGCTGCCAACCCACGAGCTACGAGGCCACGAGCCCAGGAGCGCGAGCGGGAGTAAAGTAAATTGCACGCACAAAGCTCAAAGCACGTGAAAGCCTCTGTGTGCTAGTGCGCTGGTGCGCGGCGGTCTAGTGCTCTGTACTTTGGCGCCCTGGCGCCCTGGGGCGGATGCGCAAGGCGACGCGTAGGGTCCAGTCAACCACCACCACCCCTTTTCTCACACTGAATTAATGAATGACGCCCAAAAGTATGGGGCCCCAGATGTCCTTTGTCTGGCAAACGTGCACCTTTTGGCCGTTTGGCCTCTGGCCTCTGGGCAGAGCCCAAGAAATTAAAAACACAAAAACTCTTAACAGCTCTGGTCAACTCTAGGACTAAAATGCAGCTTCATTGTCTGTCTGTCCAATCCTTTATCGCTCTCCTTTTCAGTCGCCCGTTTCAGACGTTTCCGCAACGCGATTTGACTCGAACAACGGACTTGACGCGACATCGCGCGCACCGGCGGCCCTATGGGAAAATGCGTTTTCTCACCACCATAGTCGCATTGGCGGCTGTCGCTGCTGCGAAGAGTAGGGCGGACAAGACAGCCTGTCTCCCGTCTGGAGACGATGTGACAATCAACAATCTATTTGCCGCTGGTATGTGCTTATGCTCTACGTCCATGTGGGTAACGACAGAGCTAATGCTTCTCTTTTAGGTGGTAAAGGAACGACTGTCGCGCTCTGCCCAGGCTCAGTCCACCGATTGAATGCCTCGATTCACTTTACTGCTCCCCAACAGACGCTTACCACGCTGGGAACGGCCAAGGGAAGAGACCGCGCATTGCTTATCGTGGAAGGGAGGGACCAGGCTGTGGCTATCTTGTGAGTCCTTGTCCACTTCCAATATGTCGTTGTGTCTCACCAGTTTGATGAATCCCGATTAACATCTAGTGCGGATTGCAAACAGTGTTCCGGGGCCACTATCTCTGACCTCATCATTGATGGAAACCGTCCTCAACTATTACGCGTTCCATTAGGTGGCGCGTTGATCGAAGTCGGCAACGCACTCGATCAATCAGTTACAGGGTGCAGATTGTACGAGCCTCGCGGCTGGAGCGCGCTGCATGTGCGTGAGGGTGACTCACTAAACTGCCGCAAGGCGTATATTGCGGACAATGACATTGTGAGTAGTGTCCATAACAGAGCTTAGTCTTAACCATACAGGGACCATGCGGAGAGGAGTGGGACGACGAATATGATGGACTGCTGGAGAAGGAACCGCCTTACGGGAATCCACGCGCGGACGGCATTAGCCTGGCGTGCAAGGATTCAGTCGTGGAACGTAATGTAAGGACCCGGGAGGTGAGCGTGACTGACAGTCAGACGGTGTTCGATGCGACAGATGGCGCTATTGTGTTGTTTGGATCGTCCGGTTCAGTTGTGCGCGAGAACGACATTTACGCTCGTACCCGCGTCGTTCTGGGCGGCATCAACCTTGTCGACTACGACCCTTGGGCTGGTGATTACAGTAATGTGCGGGTCCACAACAATCGGCTGTGGGCCAACGGCCGATACCTTAAGGCGGGGATTGTCGTAGGTCCAGCGACCTGGTCAGACGATACGGATACAATCGTTTACGGCGGTACTGTGACGGACAACGTGTTCAGCGGGGCATTCTTTGGATACGCGATGGTAGTCTCGTCGGCCGAATCTTTCACAGTCGTCCGCAACAAAATCGCTGAAGATGCGCGCTTCATTGGCGTTCCCGGTCCGTCGTGTCCCACGGCCCCAGAGAATGCACCTCCAACCGCCTTGCTCATCAACCGCGGTAGCGCCCAGGGCGTATATCAGGATGACTTTGTGAACGGCGAAGTGCAACACAGTGAGTCTCTAGTCATCCGTTCCTAACTAATCGTAGTCATCTGTATCGAGATGCCTCCAGATGCACATGGCCAACAATACCGCGCCTGGCGTCTGCGCGATTCCCCTGCGGCGGTGGCCGCCAGGGCTGCCGATGACCCCAAGCTCGCCGCGAGTCTTGAAGGCCGCCTCGCAGATGCTCTCGTCGCGTACCAGGAATCCCTCATGATAGCCATTCAGGACGTCGAGGAGGGTATGCGCAGCGCTAGCGTCTTCCCTGAGCGGGACAAACCCGGAGACGCCGCACTCAAGCGTATTCTCGATACCCAGCCCGGTTTGAACACCCTTGAGGGCGTACAGAAGCGAATATCGGCTCTTGAGGAGAGCGGGGGTAAGCTTGATCACGCTGTAGGCCTGCTTGCTCGAGAGCTAGAAATCCTTGCGAACAAGTATCAAGAAATTGCCGACATTGATCGGCCGATCCTTCAGGACGTATACAACAGTGTCAAGGCCGTCAACGTACAACCGATAGTGGCCGGTTCGCAAGTGCCAATATCCCATGAACGCGATGGACACGCTCTATCGGAAAATACCCCGGTGGTGGAGCGTCGCCCCTTACCCGCTGTGTGGCTCGCCGGTGGGGCGGCGCTCGTGCTCATTCCAGCGTTCCTACGCCGACGACAGTTGGGGTCATTAAGCCGAGCTCCACGAATGGTGTCTGTGTCCCGCGTCATGAAATGACAATTCGTCCAAAGGGGAGAATAGTCAGTCGAACAATATCATTATGACCCGTAATCGCAAGATGACGACTGCTGCCAACTAGAGCCACGACGATGCATCGATTCTTGTACAAGCGCTGATATGGTTGGAAGGCGCTGAGGATAGAGAGAGAGAGAGGGACCCGGGACAGGAGGGAAACATACAAATGACCAAATGCGCAGTAATCGCGGCTGGACGCCTTTTGATGGTTGGTTGGTAATCAGCAATGATGAAAGGAGCTTATGGGCTTTTGCGCCGGGAAGAGTAACCGCTCAATGACAAAGATCTAACGGAGATCAGGCAAAATGGGGAGGATACAAGAGGCCAGTCGGAAGAATACACTGCCCGTCTTCGCGAACAAGGAAGACGGGCACTTGCTTGCCAGCGATCTGAGGCTCGGCGGCAGCCATCACTTCGTTGCTAACATGGTCAGCATCTTGATCGAATAGGACTTCAAAATTGAATATCAAATAAAAACTCACCACCGAACTTCGTTATGGTTTGCGACTTGGTCGCCGAAGTACACCTCGTAACACGCATGACCATCGGGGCGTTTGGTAAAGTTCTTGCCATAGAAGGTCACCAACGGCATGGTGGCCATAGACGTGAACTGGTGGTTGTACTTGTTTGGAACCGATTCGGCGCTCATGTTGGGAGGCAGACACTTATTGGCTTGGGGGAAAGGAGCAATGGGCTCAGTCGGTTCGGACACATATGGGGGAATGTAGAATGTGTACGTCACCTGCTCGGTGCTCACGATGCTCCAGATGCAAATGTCGCCAACATTAAGCGTCCAATATTGCCTCTCGAGGCCGGTCGCACTTTGTGCCAAGGCGTTGGGCATATAGTCGTACGAGTTGTTGTACGGGATATCGGCCGAAGCACGCTTCTTGTGCATAGAAGGGCGCTGGAGCGGACCTCGCGACGCGGAGCCAGTGCGTTGACGACGAACAGGGCCACCGTCGGTGGACGTAGGGAGGCTGATTTCGCCTGAAAGAGGAGAGAAGAGAGCCGATGAGGACGACTTGCGGCTATGGCTGCCGAAGTAATCGCCAGACGAAGCGGACGAAATAGGGCTCGAAGGGTTGGAGGGGTTCGACGGTAAGCCCACTGTAGCCGTGTGGGGCGTCATTGGCAGAACACCGAAACGGGCTTGGGGCGTGTTGGGCATGCTGGACGGACGCGACGCACCCGTGTTGCCGCGGGTGGTCGTCGGCAGGGGGCTCCAACGACGCTCTGACTTCAAGGACATCTCCTTGACTGTCTCTTGTTCGCAAGCAAGCCACATGCCACCGTACGACTGGTCACGTGGTCGGTGAGGTTCGAATACCTCGAAAGCGACCTTTTGCAGCTGGGACACTTGGTGACCAGGGATCTCGCCATCCACACAAGCGATTGATGGCTCGTTGTTAGTGCCGTCCATGCCCACGACTTCGGAGCCCTCGTCGCTGCGACGAATAATAAGAACAGGTGATATTCTGCCCGTCTGGAGAGACTGGAGAACGACAGTCTGGTTGTAGCGAATGGGAAGACCGTTGACGTGGGTGGATATGGCATTGGATGGCAGGTTCGGCCACCCAGCGTTCGGTGATTTGACATTGCTTGGCTCCGTTGGCTTGGAAGGGTCCACGAGATAGATGATCCACGACTCCCAGATACTGGGGTTCACAGTGAGTCCTCGGAAAAGCGAGTCGCTGTTGGGGATCGAAGGCGGCACAGCGCCTGTAACCGGAAGACCATCCGAGCCCAGCTGGCGAGTGATGTCGACGGGCACAGACAAATAGCGTGTTGAAGAGGTCTGGGACTTGACACGGTTGAAAAGGGCAATTGTAGTACCGTGGTGGATGGTGACTTGTATCAGTGGACCATTTTGAAATCTCATAACTCACGATCCGCAGACTTAGAGTTTGACTTCTTCTTGCTTGGTTTTGAAATGACCTTGATCTCCTTGCTCTCAAAGGTGCCGAGTACAATGTCGTTGGAGATGTCGGGTACAGTACCCTTAGATGGTCCCCATCCATGACGTCCGGCGTGGTGGTTGAAAGGGGCCTTCACAGTGACGAGAGCTTTGACCTCCCTCCGCTTGCCATCCCCATCGGAAATGTGGAGGTTTTTGCCCGCAACATTACCAACGAAAGGTCTATCCTCGCTGGTGATCGGCTGCGCATTTATCTTGTCGTCAAGAGACTTGTTGTCCAAGGTGGTCCAAGAAACATGGACGTCTTTAACCGTTGCTTCCCCTGACAAACTAATGTTGACACGAGGGGGGAGTAGCGGGGAGACAGGGCAGTCGTCCTTGCTTTGAGTAAACCAAGACTTTCCGATAAGAGTTGCTTGCGGATGAGGGCAGAGAAAGCGCTTTTCCGTTCCGTAGCTCTTCTGGCCGACTTTGGGCGACATGATGACAATCTTGCGCTCCCCGAATGCCATCCGATTGGGAGCATTCATGTACATCCGAACAGCCTGATTGATGATGTTGCCAGAAGATCCATGTCCGAGTGCCTTGAGGTCAAATGATTGAGAATGCTGGTGGTGGGAGTGATTGTGGGGAATCATTGAAGGCTGTGGGGGTAGTTGGGTCAACTGCGGCTTCTGCTCCATGACCAGTGCGCGTAGCGGCATCGAAAGATCCTCCACACCGTTCCACTCATGCTCGGTAGACGATGCAGACATGGACGATCCACGGCTCTCGAGGATTAGGTCGCTAAAGCTTTTGGTCGGTTTCAGCAACTGTTGGTTGGGAAGCTGGCTAGGGGAAATCGTTCCCGGGTAAAAGAACGGAGCCGCCTGAGGAGGAATAGCAGCGAACTCGTTCTGGTACGGGTTGAAGTACATGCCAGGCGTAAGAACGTCCGGGACGATCCCAAAGTCGAGCGCCGCGGACGGTGGATTGCTCGCCGCAGAATATGTCTGCGTTTGAGGGATGTGGAATGAGCCTGTCGTGTCCAGGGCAAGAGCTGGACGATGAGGATAGGTCGGGGACTGTTGCGGGTTGGAACCTTGGTTCAGTTGGGAAGGCGGCGGCGCCCCCATGGGCAGCTGGAACGCAGAGGGCTGGCCTGCCGATGCAGCGGCAGCGGCAGCAGCGGCGGCGAGGGCGATGTCGTATTGGGGCAGAGACGAACCGAACGCGGGTGTGTTGGTGCCTTCAAGGCCGAGGCCGCCAGTGGACGTCGACTCGTCGCTGTTGTTCTGAGACGCCATAGCAAACTGGCCGTGCGTTGCAAAGGTGACGGGCTGGGACACGCCGGATGCGGTGGGATGGAAATGAGAAGGCGAGGAAATGGAGGGGAATAGTTGACAGTAGAATTGACGACGGACAGGTGTTGGGGGGAGAAATGGTGTCAGCACTTGGACTAGCCCGGGTTGGCCGGATGTCTCGACACCCAGCTGTGGAATGTTCATATGAACACACTGGAGTCTTTGGAGCGGAACCACTCACTCCGCCACCGCCTGGGTGCTGGGATTGCCACATGGTATCAAAATAGTGCCTGGTCGAGTATGGGCCGGAAGGGTATGCCGTCGAGCTATACGCAGTTCGTGCAGTCGCCCAATACGAGTGCTGCAAGTGCTGATACCTCACAGAGTGATGCAGCAAAGGTCGGGATACTGGGTCTCGAGGCCGCGGTGATGCTGGAGGGGAAATAGAGCTCCAGGTAGACGAGGTATACGGAGAGTCTGGGTTGGACGGACTCGACAGAGGCGAGCCTGGGGAAGTGGGGCCGCCAACTGGCATGTTAGTTGATGTGTTACAGGTCGCAGGAAGATGGAGTAGCGTGCACGATAAGGCAGGACAATGAAGGTAGTGGATAATTGGACCTGGAGAGGAAGGGAGGGTAGGGGCGAGAAGTCAACAGTGAATGAGGGCGGTGGAATGGAACCGCTTATGTACATCGACAACCTGGGTTCAACTGAAGCCCCTTCATCAGGATGAACACAGGGGATTGACAAGCCCCGGTGTCGGTGCCGCTCGGCACGAGGCGATGCTGCATCCTGGGGACAGCACCTCGAGGCCAGCCATGCACACATAGGGCTGGAGGCCGGTGGGAAGAGAGTAACGGACAAGGGATTCAGGTTGAGAGACGAATGATTACAGATGTGGTGCGATCAGTGAGCACCCTTTCGTCATGACGCGGTTCACCGCGCCACGCTTGCGCGCAGGTGACCGACATGGGGAGGACGACACCGAGATCTGGAGGCAATGGATGACTGACTTTGGTGACCTAGATGCGCTGCTTTCTGGGGTTGTCGACAACGACGGGCAAACTCGTGTGCGTACACTCAAGGGAATAGGGTGGGGCGCTCACAAGTGATAAGAATGGGGGCTGAATGAGCGAGGTGCAGCTCAAGAACGATGCCAAGTTGAAGCCGAGCCTTGTGAACCGATGAGCCGAGGTCGGGTTAGGCGGTGGCTGCGCCGTTGTCCGGTAAGTCGCTGCGTCTTGCACCGCACAAGAGTTCCCTCGATAGGAATGTCGGGGACGTAGGTGTAAATCGTGTGTGCGTGTATGTGCTAGGGTCTCCGAGGGAGGTTTCTGTCAAAGATTGCAATCGATATCGAGCTGGTTGTATGAGTAATCGATGTGGTTGTCGTGTGCTGTGTACAGCTTACACACCTCCTCGCACTGCGCGGACAACTTATCCACTGCTGCTGCTACTGCTGCTTCCGTTGCCGCGTAGCGTATCTTCAGCGGTGACTTCGCTGGTACCGATCGGACAGAGTCGATAAACAGAATGGTCCGTTGACGGCGCACGGCAGTAGCGTCGCGGTGTGGTTGAAAGAAATGAAGTAAAGGACAGGAAGGCGCAAGGGCGCTGATCAACGACGTGAGCCTAGATCACTGCGAGGGGCTAGAGGACGGCCGACAACACAACGAGAACACAAAGGTAACGGCAATTTAGGGGTGACCGCACAGCAAGGTGGCCTGCAGATGTGTCACGGTGGAGGGGAAGGGGCGAGCGTGTTGGCTGATGCGTTGTTGCCCCGGGGGGKGGGGGGGAGGATGCTGGTACAAGTTGGTGGACGAGGGGAACAATGGAAAGAGACAGGAGACCGGGTGGAGAGTGCGAATGCTACAGATGATGAAAGAGATGGAAGAACCGAGCAGGACTCGCGGTGAAGGGGGCCGGCCGGAACCGGGGATAAAGATAAGATGAAGACGGTGCAGCGAAGAGGGAGGAATGAGCAATAGGGAGGGGGGGGGAGAGAGAGAGAGAGAGAGAAAGAGAGAGAAAGAGAGACAAGAGAGAGACAGAAACCAACCCCGGACAGTGCGGGATGGGGGGGTTGACTCAAGAAGAGGTGGACAAGAGACAGACGACCACGATGAGCAAACGACGACGATCAATAACCGCGTTGCAGCAGTCATGCACACCCATTGCCGTACAAACCCTGCCCTACTACTATACATACATACAGTACATACATACTCTCGACAAAAGACTGCTAAACCCTGTGCCGCTCTGGTCTCTGGCCTCTGGTCTCTGGCCAGTTGCTGTAACAACAGTACTAGTAGTAGCGCTGCCAAACTGACCTGACTGACGGCCACCGCTGTCCGCCCGCTAGAACTGGCGTTGACTGCCGCCGCCGCCGCCGCCGCGGGGATTGACCGTTTGTCTGTCGTGCAGCAGCACAGGGCAGAGATCAGAGGAAGTGTGGAGAGGGAGACGAGCTGGACAGGGTGGAGGATATCTGGCCTTGGGCCTCCCGCCCACCCCGCCTCGTCGACTCTCTGCGCTCTCTCCTCTCCGCCCTTGTCGCCTTCCATGGAACCGCCCAGACCCGGAAAGGCATTCAGGTAACAACTGCGCAGTTGGCAGCAACAGGAACTCGCGCGCGGCGCACATGTCGGAGCGCAATCTCCGCGATTGGCGTGTGCATGCGGTTGCGGGTTGTGCAATCCAGGTATGCGCATACCGCTGACCTGCGACAGGTTCGAGAAGGAGGCTGCTCACCGCCGCCCGGCCTCGCCTCGCCCCCGATGGCTGTTAACCGAGTGCCGGAGCCCGGGCATGAGGGACGAGTGCGAGGCTAAGCGCGGCTCCGTCGTTGCCTGTTCAAACTGACCGACTGGTGGTCTCGCCGCCGCTCAGTCGTTCCTCTTCCTTGTTCCTCTTGGTCTTCGTTGCCGCTACTGCCGCCTACTGACTGCCATGCAGGAAATGTGCAATAAACTCTGAGCCACCCATGTATACCATTGTGGCCAGGGCAATGGGTAACTCAGGAGGCATACGACGCCGCACGTCGCAGAGCGGCGGCTCAGCCCTGACCACCACTGTCCCCCTTCTCGACCTGCAACTCGTGTCGCTCCCTTCTTCTGCCTGCAGGTATCGTTCCAGCTCTCCTACCCATCTCGGCTCACCGAGTGGACATCGGAACCGACACATGTCCATTGTACAGCAAAGCTGGGCAATCGCAGCTCGCGCGGCATCTGCACCTCCAGCAGCTCTTCCCCGTTTGCTTTGGACGATAATCGGCTGGAACAATAGACTGCGTCCTCATCAAGGTCACAAGAGCGCAAAGTCAGCATTTGCTAGCCAGCCGGAAACGGGTCCTCTGTTTCTCGCAGCACTCTGGCAACATAGCGTGTCTCCAGCGGGCTCTTGCTGGGTCTCGATGTCCTGCTTCATAGGGCACGCAGATTCCTTCGCAATCGCTTTTGTGGTAATCTTTTAGATTGACTCCGGGCTACCCTTAAAGGTTCTAACACATGATGGCGAACCGTTGCGTTGGTGTTGCGTTGTGTGGGGCCGGGCCCGTTGCTTGCAAGCGGGGTGCGGTGATTTGGTGGCCCTAGTTTGCGGCCAGACACATAGTCGACCATGATCAGGCAGATTGACTCTTCACTTTCGTTCAGGCCCATAACTGGACTTAGGATCTGCACGACGACCGATGATACATGTAGAACGAAAGCCATGATGGGCTCTGAGCACTGACCAGGTTGGAGCTTCCGCGTCTTGCGGCGGGTGGGCCACTGAGCAGGCACCCGGGCAGGACGGAATAGAAGGACGAATACAAGCTACACGAGAAGGACTTGTGGAGAGTAAAAGGTAAGTCCTATGATCCTGTACTGTACATGCTATAGCCCAGATGGCCCAATGCTCGGCACCCAAGCCGGAGGAGAGGGCTGAAGCCAGGAACAGCTGCTCGAGTATACCGAGACATGCCGGCATGGTCGGCACAGTTGCAGGTTTACAGGTGCGCTGGGCGTTCTGATGATATGAGGCATCCTTTCCTTGGGAGGTGCTTCGAAGACCGTTCTCGGTCGTGTGCGAACGCCTCATACCGCGCCGCCCCTCAAGAGGCTTGAAGGCGGCCACGCTCACACAATCGCGTGAATCGCATTCTATTTAACACCTGAGCCACTGGCCACTGAGGCAGGATTAGCAGTACGCCTCTCAAACTCTTGTCTGGTCCCTTCTACAATGAGAAGTGTGCGGAGCAGACGGAGAATTATGGCCTGCTCTGCTTCAGCCTTGGCTCTGATACCGCCCAGTCCATGTTTCCGCCATCCACCTAGCCGTCCACCTTGCAACCAGGCCTGAGCAGAGCGGCATGGCTCCCCCCGAACAAGGGCGGATATTAACCATCTGCAACAAAGACTACGGCTAAACTTTTCTGTGAGATCACTAACGGATGCAAACTGAACGTTGACCTGGCAATCTCCCTATCGTCTCTCGGCAAGAGGTGTGTGCTCGATGGTCATCGAAGCTTCTTGCATAGCAGGCCTGGCAGATGCAACGGAATCTCGTCGTCCTCCAGGACAAACCTTATCGGTTGCGCACCTTTGTTCTGACTGATATATCGGTTTCATGGCCGAAGTTGTGCCGTAATCTCCATGGGCCACAAACCCTGTCTCTGCCTATGTTGCCGCTGCGCTGCTACGCTGTTCGGTACTGCCTCCGACCTCTGACGCCATTGCAGGCAGTCCTTTGTGATAATGATCACCGCGAACTGGGCGTAGCCCGAGTAGAGGCAAGCAGGCTCATGACTGTAGGTAGATCTTTCTGACCGGCACGCCCTATGGAGCGTAGCGCCGTAGTAACGGGTCTCCTCGCTGCCCACTCCGTTTTGCCGTAACGACCATACAAACCTGACGATAACACTGACAAACTCGCCGAAGATGCCGGTCCGACCGTTGCGACGTTGCCTCGATTACAGCAAGGGCATACGACTGAGCGCGGAAAGAATACATGACTTGGGTGCCCAGGTGTCCACTCGATCCGACATTTATGAGGGTGCACAGTTGCTGTGAGACATGGACGGGAGAACTACTTGGCAGCAACATGCTATCGTGCGGTGAACCACCGGCATGCCGGCATGAGCCGCTGGTATCGTCCCTGTTGAGTCATACCCGCCCTCGAACAACGGTCAAGGAGGCCAGGGACGGAACCTAGCATCACAGGAGCAACACGACTGAGTCAGTGCATCTCCAGCTCTTCAAGCATTGTGCTCAGGACAACGGCAGTTCATGACAGACCCCCTCTCTGCCAACGACGTTAGAAGAACCTTATGGGCCTCGATATAAGCACGGTCCCGTATCGTCCAAGAGCCTATGGAATGTGAACTTGCTCGCTCAGGGACTGCTTGTCCTGTCCACGGTATTATAGACTGCAGCATGCAGCACTACTCGCAAAACGTGTCAGGCAAACATCCTCGTTAGATTAGGTGATGGTCCTCGAGCGACCTGCAACTGGGAAGCCTGATCTCGGTGCGCACATTAGTGCAGTCGCCCGGCCCTGTCCAAAGCCGTCTCCTGACGTAGGCGCACCTTTAGATCGGGAACGCGTACGACACTTTTATACACAGCTGCGCAACTGTGCCCAGCCGGCATCCACGCCCCTCGGCACCGGACCTCGCACTGCAAATGCCGCGCGACTCGTAAGGCAGTAGCCGCTTCATTTGCGCGAAGGCTGGGACCAGCCAGACCGCGATTGTACAGCATGTAAGCAGCAAACGGCAAACTCGAACCGGAAGGCCTTGATGGGTCCGGATGATTTACGACAGCTGATCGGGTATCGCAGCGGGTCCACGTCAGCGCCGACTGCGATCGCCTGATCGGGGCGCGATGCAAGGCCGCCTGGTCTCTGATCTCTGATCTCGCTGCAGCAATGGCTGTGTGATCTCGAATCTCTCTGTACCTCTCTAGATGTCGTACTATTGTCCCAGTGTCTCATTGTCCATTTATACATATTTACTCAGCCGCGGACGAGAAATTGCTTGCAGAAAGTTTACATGGCACAGAGGTTGCGTAGATAATTTGCCTGCCTCATTTCCGATTCCGTATATTGCAATCTTGGCACCCAACCGTCTCAACACCGCGTTGCGAGGACTGATAGAGTGTTGCATTGTCGTGGAATGCCAGGCAATGAATGGTCCGTCTGAGCGGCTGAGGCTGAGATGCGCCCATCACGGGCGCTGCCCGCGGCATCGATCACCGATGGCTGTGGCCCGGTGGGCCGGTCGTGGGTCTTGGTTTCGTTCCTGACCATTCTCATCCGAATCACCACTTGTGCATCGCTGGTTGTATCAGACAGTCGGCATTGGCCGCACCCGGACGGCTGGCCCTACAACACTGACGGCAGTAGTTGTCGGTACGCCATGTGCTAGCTACTGCACATTGGCAACGACTCAAGCATGGTACCTCGACTGCAACATTCACCAGAGAGCGATATCTCATGTTGGGGTCGTACATTTCACTATCAGTAGGAGGCGGGTGTCATGTCATTCCTATCCCTTCTACTCGCAAGGCCGATTCAGTGCAGACGCATCACGGTTTCCGTCTCGCCTCATTGCCGAACTCCTCCTGGAGATGACGCTTCAAAGCTGGAATGTTGTTCATTGCCGATCCGCATTTGAAGCACGTCAGCGAGCTGGCCAGGAGCGCCTCACTTTCTGCCAGTCCCTGTTGTCAGCGTGGACGGCATTTGGGTCGACCGCTAAACTTCTCATATTCAACCAACGGCCTGATGGGCTGGCGGGTGTGTGTGGTTGTGTGCGTTTCTATTGTGTTTCTACACCTGAGACGCTAGATTGGGGTTGCACACTGTTGCAGCTGCCATAAGACTCACGGTCCCGACCCCAATCTGGGCGCCAGTAGGCACACCGAACTCATCACAGTAGCACGGATCACGGATGATGAGATTGTATGGCCCCACTGATCATCACATCAATGAACATCGTGTGAGGGCCCTTCTAGCAAACGCAAGTCGCCCCACGGCGAATGAGTCTCATATGACACCTTGGAATCTGACTGGGCTGTCGCCAACGCCAGCATCAGACCGTCTGGAATATTTAGGAATATAAGGGTGCCCGGTGAACACCGAACATGGGACTCACTCTTGCACGCCCCTGGATATCGGCTTCCATCTCGCGTAACCAAGCCTTTACCTCACGGAGATGGATGAAGAACCCATGATCTGGACGAAACGAATTGTAATGCTTCTTGTGCTTGAGCCTTGGTGAGATGAGGTCATCAGAGATAATGTGGAGGTGAATATGCCTGATGTTAGCATCTTAATGAGCTCAATGTTGATCTGTTGCTGCTGCTGCACCACATTCTCTTCCAACTTACCGCATGCTAGGAACAGCGTGGAAACCGACATTGACGCCCCACTCCCGTCCCTCAGTCTTGCTCATCTCGTCACGAACCATCTCAACAACCTCCTCCGCAGTGCGTTCCATTTCGGCAATCACTGTCTCTCGTGCTGGATGGCGCAGAAGCGAACCAAGCGAATCGAGGTCACGCTCGGTGAGGGAGCCGTCACCGGAAAAGGGCAGTCGCGGGAGGACGAGGAAGTGATACTTCGCCTTTGGGTATGCGTCGAATACCGCAATGCAGTGGGGATGTTCGATCAGGAGCGTTGAGGGAGGGAGGGTCACGGAGGGACTTGAGAGCCGGGCATAGTCGCGCAACGCGAAGACAGCTGCCATCACGGCGTGCCCTCTAGGGAAGTAGGGTGCTTGTAGCCTGGAATCTCAAGCCTTCTCCCAAGCACTGCAGGCGTGTTGGTTTGACTGCCTCAAGACTGAAGTGATTCGGACCGCAGGATGGTTGTTGATGTCTCGTGTATCGAGTTCATTTGGACTTCGGACTTCACAATTTCGGGAAATCAGATGACGCAACCAGTGACAGTAGGACTGGCGGACATTGACATCATCTCCGTGTTCCTTGGCAAGTGGCACTGCCAACAACCCCAATCGAAACGAACTTAAACGACAACTGGTACCTCTTCACTGTCGAGGATGACCGCAATACGCTCAAGACACACCTCGCAGTATCAAGAAAGCCGAAATGTCAGAACTAAGTTGTTTGGAACGTACCTAGAGCCTGGATGTGAGATTGTTTCGAAGCCTTCTTGTCACAGTTATGTATATGCCATAACCAAAACCCTTCATTTTGTCAGTGTACTGTGCTTTTCCCATACGCTCCCCGCAGGATTGACTCCAGGCCTGAACTGCGCCGAAGTACACTAGCAGGTCCCTGGTCCCCAGCATGTGTTAGTTGGCTGGGCTTGATCAAAGCAACATGCCGGCCGAGGTTTCTGATGGTTGGCTGGTGGTTAAACGGACGGCCTTTTGGAGGATTCAGCCTTGCGCAGGGGGTAAATGGGGTCTCTCAAGTAGCAGATTGCACGGTTCATACTGGCCACGAGGAGTGTCATTAACAGGAGTGCAATGTTAACGAGCAAGCTATCCGAACGGCAGGACCTCGTTGTCTGACTGACAGCGAAGACTGATAGAGCCGCAACAGGTGTAGAGGACGCAGAGTGCCAGCCAAAGTCATCCCGAAGCGCCGGCCTCGTTAGTCCCAATGATCCCATGACGTCGTGCGGCGGCGGGCAGGGTCCGCATGTCCGGACATGACAGATGACAGAATCAGGTTTATCCCACCACACCATCCAGGACTCACCTGCAGGCTGAGGTCACATTTGCAACCGCGACTTCACAACCGCCGGGAAGACAGCTACCGCCGACGGCACAATTGTGTCGAGGTGCGGGATCACTACTACTGCATGATGCGCTCGGCAACGGCCCGACACTGACGACACCGCTGGGCCTGGTGCTGGCGGCAGTCACTGGGCGGCAGTCATTGAGCGCGGCAGTTGATGCCTGACGTCATTTGTCGCGCTCTGCAACACCATTCGTCCGTCCGGGTTACTGCGACCACAACCTGAGCGTCCCCCCGTTCGTAATGACATAATCGGCCAGGGTGGACAGGTAGTCGGGACCTGGCAGAGACCAGGCGCGCTGTGGATCAGAGCGACGAACGACAAAGTAGTAGTAGTAGTAGTAGTAGTACAACCTTGTGCTGTACTGCCGTTTTTCACTACCCAGACCAGGCCGACTGTCGATTCGACTGACGTCAGGCTAGCACGGCTGTGGAGGTCAGCATAGGCGAGCATGTTGGGGTGAGGCGATCTGGACCCACTTCGACTTTGCCGGGTTCCCCATAAAGGACGAAGGTTCCACGCGTATTCCCACCCATCGCCCTCCAAACGACTTTTCTTCGAATACCACCCACAATGAACCCCACGACCACTCTCCGTATTGCCTCGCGCGCGGCTCTGGTGAGTAAGGAGGGCGGCCTGGCCTCCAGTGGCGTCTCTGGGAACCCGTTCGGCGCCACTCGCACTGTCTGCGGCTAACTTTAGCGCCCTGTCCCCAGGCAAATCCCGTCCCAGCTCGCCCGCCGACAGGTCATTTCGCGGAGGGGCTACGCGTCCGCACCTGACGCGGCCAATGCCGCGCAGGGACAAGGCGTCGTGCTCGCCGCGCTCGCGGCCTTGGGAGTTGGCGGTTACTTCTACCTCAAGCCCGTCCGTGACGTCGCGGCCAAGATGAATGCGACGATGGAGAAGGCTCAGGAGTACGCCCAGGCCGCCCAGGACAAGGCGGCCGATGTCACGAAGGCCGCCTCCGACGCCGCTTCGCAGGCGGGCCAGAAGGCCGCCGAGGTCGGCAAGAAGGCTGCGAAGGAGGCCGTTTCGGGCGACGGCGACATTCTCTCGGTCGCATCCAACCTCGCAAAGGAGTACCTGCCCCATGTCGCAACCGCAGTCACTGGCGGCGGTGTCGGTGGGCTCCTCTACAAGCTCAAGGACGCCGACCTGACTGCCGCCCTTGAGACGCTCAAGAAGACCGGCAACGACCAGGTTACCCGTGTCGTCGACATCGTTCAGGCCAAGCTTAAGGATGCCGACAACAAGGTTGAGAACATCGACTGGAAGGAGCTCGTTCAGGAGCTCAACGACGAGCTCGGCGGAAAGTACAAGTCGACCATTGACGTAAGTTCAGCCAGCTTGAGGGGTTGCTAACGACAGACCCTTATCGGCAAGGTTCCTTCCGCGAACGACTTTGAGGACATGGCCAAGAAGCTCAAGGAGGAGGGCAAGGACAAGCTCAAGGGCGTTGAGGATGCCGCTAGCAAGATCTACAAGAACATCGAGGCCGCGAGCAAGGACAAGAAGCTGTCGGCGGATGCCTTCGTGGAGGGAATCAAGAAGTCCAAGGGCGAGGACCTCGATGAGCTTGCCAAGTCTATCAAGGGTCTTCTCAAGGACGCTGGCCTTCCCGCAGACGCTGTCGTCGACTACGCTCGTGACAAGGCCAAGGACGGTGCCGACTATGCCGAGCAGTACGCCAAGGAGGTCCAGGGCGCCTTCGACAAGGCCGCCAAGTGGCTCCCGGTTGACGAGGACACCGCTGTCAAGACCGCAAGCAGCATCTCCCCATCGCTCGGTAAGATGGTCAAGGAGCTCCTCAACGAGATGCACCACCAGGCCGACAAGGCAAAGGACAAGCTCGAGGAGGGCAAGGAGGCGATCAAGGACAAGGCTGGCAAGAAGTAAGAAGTTTACAGGATTCGATAGTATATGTAGCAATGGTACAACGTGCATGAACACCATATTCATCTCGTACCCATAGAGTCTTCTCAGGGCCATTAGCGAGGAGAGTTATCTCCGCCTGTCACAGGTGCACTTCATGCCGAGAGACGTATCTTTTGAGTGCCCCCAAGAATGGTATCCCCTTCAGACCTCCAACGACCTGGCCAGTACTGTCAATCTGGCGGTCTGCAATGGGAGCGCTCCATCGCACCTAGGCTCTCCTCCAGAGGTGAGCCTCAACATTCGTAGCGCTGTTTGGTGGCACCATATGTCTGGTGGTTGTCTGGGTACCTGGGTGCACTTTTGAAATAGTTGTTTGGATCATGGAGGCCCACCCTGGAGTCCCACTCTTAAAACCAATACGTCATCAGAACCATTGTCCTAGACAAACAACAAACGTTCTCGATGGATGCGGCGAGATGCAAACTCTCGCGATGGAAAGCAATGAGCGTATCTAAACTTGATAGTATGCTTGCACGGTTTACGGTGGAAACGAAATGACTTGTGCGTACTGAGTGACACTAGAAGTGGCCAAAGGTAGTATGTAGCAGCATCTCATGCTGTCACGGTTTCTTGCTTGGTGGTGGGGGGGCCCCTCACAAACTTGCCTAGTTAACTAGTTCCTGTATGACATGGGGGAGGCTGCCTTGGGTGCATGGGTGGCGCGTCGTCACGGGGGGCACAGACCTACAAGCTACAGGCAAAGCGCCCCCACCCAAAAGGCCTAAGGAGCACCTCGTCATGCACGATCATGCAGCCGCACTCACTCACCACAGCCGCCCAGCCCACAAACACAATCCCCATCACTTCCATTCATTTCATTCACCTTCTTATCGGTTTCCCCTTCTTGCTTTCCTTTCCCCTTTCTCTATTCCCCCTACCTATTCGCATCGACATGCGCCTTTCACTACTTCTCCTCCCTCTCGCACAAGCGGCCGTCGCCCCGGACGTGTTCAACTGGGCCGCCGGTGTGATTAGCGGCCCTGGGTCGACTCCCGCCAATCAGCCCGTATTCACATTCGACTCGTGGCGTTGGGCTGACTGCGGTACGTATTCCAAGCAAGCAGTATGCTTTGCTTTAATCTCATGTGCCCTTGCTGACGTTCAGGTCTTCCGTCGGATGCCATGTAGGTGCCAGACATGGAGCCGCGTTCAGAGTTGGAGAAGCCTTTGCCACCCGCTCGGAAGCCAGTGGACTGGTGACACCAGGCCCTGGAAGGGACATCTCACTTGACCTACCGTCGCGCGGCACACCCTGCGCAGTCACTGACGCACAGCACCATTGACAAGATCACCCTCAAGCCCGACCCGCCCCAGCCCGGCGAGAAGCTGACGGTACACGTCGAGGCAACCGCCAACGAGGAGATTGAGGTACGTGACCACGGTGGCACGAGGCGGGGGCTATAGATCGTGACTCGCTGACCGTCAGGAGGGCGCCTATGCCGACGTGACCGTCAAGCTTGGCCTCATCAAGCTTTTGCAGAAGCGCTTCGATGTCTGCGAAGAGGCGTGAGTGGCGGTCCCCTTCATGCTCACAAGCTACCTAATCTGACCCACAGTCGCAACAACAACGCCTCGGTGCAGTGCCCTGTCAAGAAGGGGGATTACGTGGTGGACCAGGTTGTGGAACTGCCCAAGGAGATCCCCAAGGGTAAGTTCGGCAGGATCTGTGTCCTGCGCTGTGAAGCCATTGTACCATTGCCTTTGTCTGCAGCAACAGAATCCACATCGCAGGACGTACTCACACCGTAGCCAAGTTTGTTGTCAACGTCCGGGGGTACACCGCCGACGATGACGACATGGTCTGCCTTGACCTTGTTGTTGACTTTGTGAGCCTACCCTGCCTGTTCGCTGCTGACATCCTAGATGAAGAACTAGATACGGCGTACCCAGAGCCAAATGCGACCAGCGTTTTCAAGTACCCTGTCGAATTAGTAGAACTTTTGTCTTCGAATCACATGATGCATTTCATAGTACGGACACTGTTGCTGACTACTTACTGCTGAAGGCTCATCACTTTTGTCGTGGGGACACTTCGCTACAGCTGTGACTCAGGTACTCAAATCCCGTCGGGAACTAGGGTTGTTTTTGTGTGTGTGTGTGTGTGTGTGTGTGTGTAGTCTTCCCCCAGACCTGACCGTTAACGTGTTGACCGTCATTCGTGATGTTCACGCCAATCATTCAGTCCATCGTGTCTATCAAGCAATCAAGAGCTGCTAGCAATACTGTTTGGCTGTCGACATGTGGGTACTATGGGGAGGCCGTACAAAATGAGGGTGTGCCGGATAACGCGCTGCACGAGAGTTCACAAAATCGAAGGGGTATGTGTAGGCACTGACACTGCCATAAACTAGGGGTTTAAAGAGCTTTTGAGACGGTCGGCGAAATGTCCAGATAGGAACACGTGCACTCTGGGACGACATGTCGCGGAATACGCGCGAGCGAGGCCAGCTCGCCGCGGCATGGCTGTGACGAGGCATTCATGTGCGCCTCTCACCTGTGGTGGGGAATCGGTGGCGTTTCAGCACTTCGGCGGGTCTGGGCGTTGGCCAGAGCTCGTGAGAGCTCATTGTGGAGCCTGCATGATGTCAGACGATGATTTAGGGTGCTCGGCAGACTTACCGTCGTTCTGTGTCAAGCTGTTGCATGAGGGTTTCTCGTTCCGCCATCAGTGAGTTGTTGGCGGCGGTGAGATTCTGGATGTGGGTTGTCGCTAGATTGTTAGGCCCCTACGCGTGATCATGGACCTACCTCTGTCGAGGATGTGAAATTTAGATGACCTTTGACCGCTTTTTGGGAGCACGGACAACAACTTATCGAAGCCAGTACGAAGAGTCGATCGACGACGCTGTTAAATTTCAGTCAGTCACCGTCTCTCGGGTTCTAAGTGGGCATATTGAAGTGGTTGGCAGAGGAACATCGGCTTGCCAGGGCATATATCAACGAACTGGCGCCCTGGCCTGTCCCCGATTAACCGCTCGCTTCCTAGGCCACTCACCTGCTCAGCTTCAATACGTGTGCGGCGGATGTCCTCACGCCTGGTGAAATGAATGCGTTCTTCGGCACTGGCGTAAGTGACGGTAGGACTACCAGTGCTCACTTTGTTGGAGCCAGGCCCAAGGCACCGCATCCCCGGTCATCTTCTTCATCTAACTCCAATAACTCCTCGTCCTCCTGCTTGATAACGCCTGGGCGGTCGATTCTGCGGCTCTTGACGAACTCGAGGTGCGGATTACTCATCACCGGTGAAGGAAATGGGAACGAGGTGCCAGCGGCGTAGCCTCCGTGGAACGAAGGGGGACACCAAGAGACACTGGGACCTCCCGCATCCTTCCCCATGGCCCCCATAGGTTGAATGCCACTGGGGGAAATCCCGGGCGAGTAATGGAGCGACATGTGTTGACTAAAAGTCCCCGATTCAGGTGTGGCTATGACCATGTCAGGCGACGAGAGAAGGGAATATGGAGTGGAAGGGGTCAGCCCTGGGGGTCCACTGGCTAATATGTCAGGCTGTAGTGCACCAACATACTTACGACGGTATTGTTGCCAGTGATTGGAATTGTTGTAGTAGGGATGACCGTGAGCAAACGGCTGACCGGGCGTGAAGGGGCTGGGGGGCATGTCTGATCATCATCAGTCAAGAGCCCCGGATTGGGTACGTACCGTCCGGGTGACGGTCGTCGTCGTCATCCTCTGAGGGAAGATTCGCGTGCTGCAGGGGGCGTCCGATGCTTGAATTCATTGTGGGGGTCGTGGGGAGTATCGTCGGCGGACACGAGTTGGGGATGAGGACTGGCACCTGTTGGATCGGAAGTTGCGCCTTGGGAGGTGGAAGGGGTGGCACCTTGACTGGAGGGATCAGCCACGGTGAAGCGGTGAGGATGAGAGAAGAGATCTGCGTGTGCCGACCTACATGCAACCGGAATCTGGTGGCTTTTATGTGCTGAGCAGTCTGCCGCCTCGAGTGGGTCGAGTTGGCCCATTGGTGTGACACGAGGCTCATGTGGCATGGCCGTCAAGCTCATATTAGACATTGCGATATGACGGCTTGAGGGCTAGCGGACTGGGTATCAGCGTTGCTCAGGGATGGGCGGGCGGCTCGGGTGCGGTGAGGCTCCCGAACGCGAGGCTAGATAGGGGTGTCCTCTTCCGTCAGTGAACGGCGGAGCGATACCAGCCGCATGGTACCTACCTCGTGTTAGTATCCAGTCTGTGGTTGGAAAGAATCCACGCCGGCCTCGACAATATCAGCCTCTTGGGATGTAAAGAGAAACAACGGTGCGAACGGGTCAAATGGAGGGGACGTGGGACGCCAGTGCGAGAGGACAGAAGGGGGATCCAGTTGAGGGCAAAGGGTCGCTGAACAGGCGGTGACCTGCCCTTTGGGGGTTGTCGTGGAAGCCGGGTGGTATAGGTGCGTTCAGCACCTGGGTAGAATGCCTCGTGGTTTGGGTGCTGGGCTGCGGTCCGTGACAATGGGCGAAAGCGCGAAAGGTGTTCACAGAACGTTTTGTTCGGATACGCTGTTCTGAGATGTGGATGAGTTGTTGTAAGTACGATACGAAGGTGCGGCTGCGGTCCTCAGGTGGATGGACAAGGGACGGATGGTTATGAGGAGGAAAGGGAAACGAGTTTGGTTAGGAGTGCGCACTGGACACCGGATCATGCGACGACAGCTGCAAGAAGTGACAACCGACCTCAATGATGGGGGCCAGAAGCCAGCCTTGCATTGATTGCCCACACGCGTGGTGCGTCGAGCAGCAGCACCTCTGGAGCACTGCAGCAAATAGTCTTGCAGTTGCATCTCCTTCCACCTCTTCGTCTGGATCATCTGTGCGCGCCACTGTAAATGGAACGGTCGCCATTCTTCAATGCGATTGTCATGGCTGTCATTTTGTCATCATCAGGTCCTTTTTTGCCTCCCCCTTTCCCCTTCCTCCTCCCTCCCATCGCTGGGCTCTCTCTCCTCCTTCCCCTTCTTGCTTGCCCTGGTCCCAATGTCCCCAACGCCCCCGCCTCTCCTTGCCCCTCCCCCCCTACCCCTCCCCCTCCCCGCTGCTTCATTACTTTGTGGGTCGTGCTGCCCCGCGGGTTGCGCGGCTTGCCGTGACAGAATATTACATTCCGTCTGGTGCAGGGGCGGGGAGAGAAGGACCGTGCGTGAGACGACACAGGGGAGCGCAGGGCTGGTGGCCATTGTACCCTCTCCCCAGAGTGCCTCGTCCGAAGCACGACCGACAATGAAAGACGTGCGGGAAAATCACGACGATGATTAACAGAATGTCAGCCCGCGAGGAGGCATTGTGACCGTCATGAGGTATGATCCGGGATCCGAGGGCAACAAGAGACGAACGGTGAGATCATGGTCCACGGGTGGCGGCAGTGGTTGGGGAGTCAGTCAATGCTCTTTGGCCGCACGGCTGCGGGGCTCCTTTGATACCATTAGCTGTCATCTCCTGTAGCCAATCACCCCATTCCGTAATCTCCGAGCCCTCAGCAAAACATTGTTTCTCGTCGTTGAATGATGTGGCACATGCGGCGTCTTTTGGCCACTGTGGCGATCGCTGTTCCTAACGATTGCTCTCAGTCCGTCCTGTGCATCACTTTTCCAAGTGTCCGTGTGAGAATGAGAAGCAACAAAGGTGGTTGGTGGCTGGTATGGAAGTGTGTCATCGAGACGCATTCTGTGTTGATGTAGGTGTGAACGAGGCCGAGGATACTGCGAGCTGCGCACCGTGTCGCTCGCGTCGTATTGTCTGTGCCTGCGCCACAACGAGTCACTTGCCAGTGGCAGTTCCTCCACCAAGCTGCACGCCCCCGCTCAGCTACAAGCCCCCCACCCCGATCTGAGCTGTTGAAACCTGGCGATAGACCGCCAGGTGGCAGGTTCTTGGATACTCCCACATTGTGCACAGACGCCCGGGGCACCGAGCAAACGACAGAAGCGCCGGAAGCAACAGTGGCGGGCGTCAGAAGCAGCTAGCGGCGGCCACTCGGTCTGCGTGTCTCTGCCTAACTTGATACGCCAATTCTGTCCGCTTCGAAGATCTTCCTGGTTGGTTCAATGCGACATGAGCGCGAATGGTCTGTGCTTGGACTTGTACAGTATGCAGTACCGCTGTACACCTGTGCACGAGGCGATGTTTCTTCCGGATATGTTCGCAAAGAACCACCCACCCACACACACGCGGACACACACATACGTGTATACGTGACATCCGAACAATCACCGGATCACCGGACCGACCGTGACGGACGCAGACAATGTTCGAGAAGTCAGACAGCAGATAGGCCGAGGCAGGCTTTGCGGAGACAAAACGAACAAAATATCAGAACCCCAATCGTCAGAAAATCAGAAGCTCAAGAGCTTGCCGATCTTTGATCGCCGTGATCGGCAGCGTTACAGAACTGCAGAAGCACGGGGATCCCGATTCCAAGAACAATTCTGCCGCCCTATCAGTCCTCAGATCCCCAGATCTCCAGAAGTCCTGTACACATCCGAAATCCCGCCAAACATTGATACTCACCCCAATCCTTTTGACAACCTCGCCCAATCCCGGTCTGCAGCTGTGACGCACACGATTGCTCAGCTGGAGTACCACGATGTCATCCAGCACTCGGCTGCCAAAGCATTTCGCAGGCGGAGAAGATCCTCCGCTCTCGCACCAGCGTGAGAATGTGTGAGTAGATCGGCACAAAGCGCAGAGGATGTCGAACAATGACATCAAAGAGAACCCAACGCGGACACGTAACCACACATCTTGGTAGCTTGGTGCCGCCTCAACGACGCCCGTGCGCGGGGGAGCGCTGGAGATTGGCGGGAGAGGACAGGGGCTGGGGACCGTTCATGTGGCAGAGCCTGTGGCAGAGCCCTCGACCCGCGACCTAATTGCTATTTCAAGGTACAAGGTGGCACATCGATAGGCATTAGCGGCATTGTCAGCGTCCAGGTACTGGACATGATATGGCCTGGAGGATCGTCGTGTTGCAGTCACCATGGATCGGGGCGTTGCTCGCAAAGGAGAGGAGCATCAAGCTCTGGGGTTATGGGATCGGCGACAATGAGGACGGAGCCTGCATTCCGTTCATCAGTGTGCGGACCCCGCAGCATCGAGTTCGCAACGGGTTCCGGCCTGCATGGAACAACGGACGGCTCCGGTGCGGTTTACGTCGCAATGCCGAAGACAATGCGATACGGTCAGTCCTGTGAATTATCCGGTCCATGGATGGGCGACTTTGCACAGCTCGCGCAGTCCGCGGATCTGTGGTGAGTGACGAAACGACAGAGTGCGCCAGGCAACAATTGCAGCATCAAGTGCCAGAAGGCCAGAAGCCCTTGCACAGTACCACGAGCCATCCCCTACGGTAGACAGCTAATGGAACCGGAAGATGACTACAGTGCACTTGGCCAATTCGCCAATGTGTTCAAATGCTCCTGATCCGCGTCCTTATAGCTCAATACTTGCCTTGAATGCAGTACCATTTTGTTTGTTGCTCAATCGAGATTCTCCGCTTGGCCGCAAAGACCTCCCAACGGAATGCTTCGGTCGGAAGAATGCCGGACAAAGGTCACCAGATGCCAGTTTTTTTTTTTAGCTGGTAAGCTTGTCCAATCGCGCTCATGGCACGGGTATCAAACTCCCGGACGGCCCGATGGCTGATCGACGCTGACATGACAAACACGACGCGCACGACGGCGGCTATTGCAGCGCAAAGCGGCCACCCATTGATTATTTTTGTTATACTTTGCTCCACTTTCATTTAGCACCCACCTAATTCGCCCGTGAGAATATTTAGAATAGAACATGTCAAACATGTTCCTGATCACCGGATCGCCAGCACAGAACATGCCAATCGCCCCCTCGCCCCCAGGCCCCCAGACGGCCCTGGATAGCCTGGATGTGGCATTTTCACCACCTTGCATCAGCTGTGTCTATTGACTATGACTACTGATAGCTTTGCAGAAACTATTGCAACTGAGTACGAACGACCACCTCAGGTGCCCAACTGGCTCCAGGAAATCGGCCGTCGGTTGCCGACGTGATTATGGTCCTACTTTTTCGTTGCGGAAGCCGGGATGGTGGTGACAGGGACACAAGGCGGGCGAAACGCAAGCAGACCGCTTTGCACCCTGTCCCCAAGGGCCCAGGCGACGTCTGGAGTCCCATGGGCGAACCTCTTGACTATAGCATCTCTCTCTAGCCGTCGACTTTCGAAGGGCACGAGTGCATTGTCGGGCAAACTCCGCTGTCCACCGAACAAAGCCGTCCTGGTTAATGACGTGGAGTTGTGGGCTTGACGAGGATGGTTTCGGCTTAGGTCGGACGAGCGAGCGACACGCGCCACTCAGTCTGTTGCTCAGGCATGTCGGGCAACGTCATTTCTCCTGTGCATGCCTCTCGACCAACCAGGACGAGCGTATAATACACCAGCTGACAAGAAACCAGCTGGTTTGCTGGCATCGCTCCAAGGCACACCCGAGCAGAACTCCCACTACACCCTCCCCCCTCCCTCGGCACCCCCGTCGCCACACACAAATCAACCGCCTCCCGAGAACATCTCACCTGCTCCCAAAGCTCCACAAGCCCCACAGCGAGCATCTGCTTTTGCTTTTTCTCTTTTCTCAACCACCCTTCTCTTTCCTTCAAAAACAAAGCCAACTAAGGACAGGACTGTAGCAGGTCGGCCCCCTTTGTTGCAACACCACACGTCTATCTGCCCAGCATGATCACCCCTCGTGCCACCCAGTCGCTCCTCCGCGGCGTTCGCTCCATGGCGACCGTCCGCTCCAACATCGGTGCCACCCAGGTCCCGATGAGCCAGTTTGAGCCTAACAAGTTCATCAACTACCAGCGCATCGAGGACAACCTCGAGGTCGTTCGCTCCCGGTAAGTGTTGATGTAGCCAACAGTGGCTCGGATTATCATGCGGAGATGGCGGATAAACTGTGATAAAGGCTGGAAACATTTTCAGAGCCGCCTCAAGGGCACTACAGTCGCCGAAACTTCGGCGTAGACTTCAAAACAGCTACCCAGAGCTGCGCTGCATTCTTTGTCGGAGCTGCCAACAGTGCGATCGCATCTGCGATCTGGGATGTCCATCAGCCGCCAATCCCGTGATCTCGGTTATCGGCTATCTGGAACGTTACTGACACCCCAGCCTTAACCGCCCCCTTACCCTCGCCGAGAAGATCGTCTACGGTCACCTCGACAACCCCCACGAGCAGGACATTGAGCGTGGTGTCTCGTACCTCAAGCTTCGCCCCGACGTGAGTTGCACCCCGCGCCATCTCGCACCCGTTTCTACGGACTTGGATTGGCTGCCACATTCAGGGGAACTGTGGTTGGTTTTCGGTTGCTGACGGTCTTCACAGCGTGTCGCTTGCCAGGATGCCACTGCCCAGATGGCCCTCCTCCAGTTCATGTCTGCCGGCCTCCCCGAGACCGCTGTCCCTTCGTCGGTTCACTGTGACCACCTTATTCAGGCCCAGGTCGGTGCCGACAAGGACCTGGCCCGTGCCAACGACCTCAACCGTGAGGTCTACGACTTCCTCGCCACTGCCTGCGCCAAGTACGGCCTCGGCTTCTGGAAGGCCGGCTCGGGTATCATCCACCAGATTATCCTCGAGAACTACGCCACCCCCGGTCTTATGATGATCGGTACCGACTCGCACACCCCTAACGCCGGTGGTCTCGGTATGGTTGCCTGCGGTGTCGGTGGTGCCGACGCCGTCGATGTCATGGCTGGTCTCCCCTGGGAGCTCAAGGCCCCCAAGGTCATCGGTGTCAACCTCACCGGCAAGATGTCGGGCTGGACCACGCCCAAGGACGTCATCCTGAAGGTTGCCGGTATCCTCACCGTCAAGGGTGGTACCGGCTCCATTGTCGAGTACACCGGTTCGGGTGTCGACTCGCTCTCGTGCACTGGTATGGCCACCATCTGCAACATGGGTGCTGAGATCGGTGCCACCACCTCGCTCTTCCCCTACAACCACAAGATGGCCGACTACCTCAAGGCCACCAACCGTGCCCCCGCTGCCGCCTACGCCGACTCGTTCAAGCACAACCTCGTCCCCGACGCCAACTGCGAGTACGACCAGGTCATTGACATCAACCTCTCGGAGCTCGAGCCCCACATCAACGGTCCCTTCACCCCTGACCTTGCCACCCCCATCTCCCAGTTCGCCGCCGAGGTCAAGAAGAACGGCTGGCCTGAGGAGCTCAAGGTTGGTCTCATCGGCTCGTGCACCAACTCGTCCTACGAGGACATGTCGCGCTCGGCCCACATTGCCAAGGAGGCCGCCGACCACGGCATCAAAGCCAAGTCGCTCTTCACCATCACCCCCGGTTCGGAGCAGGTCCGCGCTACCATTGCCCGTGACGGCTTCACCGACACCTTTGAGGGCATCGGCGGTGTTGTCCTCGCCAACGCCTGTGGCCCCTGCATTGGTCAGTGGGACCGTCGCGATGTGAAGATGGGCGAGAAGAACTCGATCATCACCTCGTACAACCGTAACTTCACTGCCCGTAACGACGCCAACCCCGCCACCCACGGTTTCGTCGCCTCGCCTGACATCGTCACCGCCATGGTCATGGCCGGCAACCTCAACTTCAACCCCCTGACCGACTCGCTCAAGGGCGCCGACGGCAAGGAGTTCAAGTTCTCCGAGCCCAAGGGCTTCGAGCTCCCCCCCAAGGGCTACGACGCTGGCGCTGAGGTCTACCAGGCCCCCCCTCCCATGGAGCAGCGCCACACTGTTGAGGTCAAGGTTGACCCCAAGTCCGACCGTCTCCAGCTCCTCAAGCCCTTCAAGCCTTGGGACGGCAAGGACATTGTCGACGCCCCCGTCCTCATCAAGGCCCAGGGCAAGTGCACCACCGACCACATCTCGGCCGGCGGCCCCTGGCTCAAGTACCGTGGCCACCTTGAGAACATTTCGCAGAACTGCCTCATCGGTGCCATCAACGCCGACAACGGCGAGGCCAACAACATCATCAACCAGGTGACCGGCGAGTACGGCGCCGTCCCGACCGTCGCTGCTTACTACCGCGACAACGGGAAGGCATGGGTGGTCGTGGGGGATCAGTTGGTTTCAGTGCTCTTCGCGTCGCTAACGTTCACAGCAACTACGGCGAAGGCTCCTCGCGTGAGCACGCCGCTCTTGAGCCCCGTTTCCTTGGTGGTGCCGCTGTTATCGTCCGCAGCTTCGCCCGTATCCACGAGACTGTAAGTTTTTCAGGCTGCATTCAGGCTGCATTCAGGCTGCATGATGTGGAAGGAGGCCATCGAGCGACGACATCGAGAAGAATGTTTCTTTCTTTTTTTTCTTTTTTTTTCTTTTTTTTTTTTTTCTTTTTTTTTTTT
>BCFW01000002.1:1141999-1182466 GCA_001599015.1 Apiotrichum domesticum | reverse complement strand
TTTATCTCTCCTTTCAATGACGAAGGCTGACCTCTCAGAACCTGAAGAAGCAGGGTCTCCTCCCCCTCTGGTTCAAGAACGAGGCCGACTACGACCTCATCAAGGGTACCGACAAGCTCTCCATTGTTGGTCTTAACGACTTCAAGCCCGGACAGGAGATCACCGTTAAGGGCAAGCGCGCCGACGGTTCGGAGTACTCGTTCCAGACCACCAACACCTTCAACGAGGGCCAGTGGGAGTGGTTCAAGGCCGGATCTGCCCTCAACTTCATGAAGAAGAACGCGGCCTAAGGGATGTTGTAATGGTCGTAAAACATGTAGCAAACGCAGATGCAGCAGACTCATCATCACTGGCTGCAACACAATTAGTGGCATTGCCACTTTTATCTTGCGACGTGCGCTCCCCTTGTATCTCGTCCCTCCAGTATATCGTATCACATTATTCAGCTGTGCTTAGCTGCACGAAGGGTGGTCAATCAGCTCCAACTCGTGGCAAGGTCATGTCCTTCGTCCTTCTTGTGCCGTTCATTGGGCTACTTCTTCCTTCGTACATTTTGCCCAAGTACGGTCATCAACGGACGGTAACGACGAAACTCCGCCCGATCACTGCATTCTCTTTAGACATTTATCGTCAGCTGCATGCTGCGCTATGCTGCAGGTCTTCTCAGCGAATACAGCCCTATGATGTTGTGGTGCACAATGACGGCAAAAGCTGTGGCTGACTGGAGTCCCGGCTCAGATAACTGAGCCAAGCCAGAGCGCCAGATGCCACCTGTCGTCATAAGAACGTAACTGGATAACTGGATTGTTCAAAGTCACGTGCCCATAACTTTGTGAATTGCTTCCGCTTCAGACCTGCCTCCTGATTCTCTTTGGACCTGGTTGAACAAAATCTTTTGTCGCTGGAAAAAACCTAGGTCGCTCGTCAAGAAACTGACGAGAGATCGTAGAGACAGCAATAGTTCTTGTTCTTCAACAGGTTCACCGTTGACCACACGACATCGACTTCTTCGGCCTTCCACATCGGCGTAGTCGACCCCGACACACCCCTGAACGTCCGACAAACCGCAACCAAAAACGCTCAAGAGTCGATTTTCTTGATCCCCCAATCTTGAAGAGCCCCCCGAACCGAAAAGACATATATCAAGCAAAATGGCGACGACTGAGGTGGAGTTTTCCATCAAGAGCGAGACGGTGACCCCGAAGCTGGACACCAGCACCTGGCCTCTCCTTCTCCGCAACTACTCCGACCTTCTTGTTCGCAGCTCGCACTACACTCCCATCCCGTCGGTGAGTTCAACAGGCCATTGACATATGTGTCAAGCTACAAACGAGTACCTGAAGTCTCTCTAACATTACAAGGGTGTCTCGCCTCTCAAGCGTGATCTCCGCACGTACATTGAGTCTGGATGCATTGTGAGTATTATCAGGCGTAGCCGGCATGTCTGTGACTGCGCGCGCTGCCTGACGAAGCGGTCTTTGAACACTGCCCGCTCACACCCAGAACCTTGACAAGCCCTCGAACCCCTCGTCGCACGAGGTCGTTTCGTGGATCAAGCGTATTCTCAAGGTCCAGAAGACTGGTGGATCGGGTACTCTTGACCCCAAGGTCACTGGCTGTCTTATCGTCTGTCTTGACCGTGCTACTCGTCTTGTCAAGGCCCAACAGGGTGCTGGTAAGACTTATGTGGCTGTTGCCCGCTTCCACGGCCCCGTCGAGGAGGCAGCCGTCATCCGCGGCCTTGAGACCCTCACTGGCGCTCTCTTCCAGCGTCCGCCGCTCATCTCCGCCGTCAAGCGCCAGCTCCGTGTCCGTACTATCTACGCCAACCAGTTCATCGAGTTCGACGCCAAGCGCGGTCTTGCCGTATTCAGCCTTAACTGCGAGGCCGGAACCTACGTTCGGTGAGTGTGACGATGAGCTCAATCTAAAGCCCATTCTGACCGCAGTACTTTCTGTATCCACCTCGGTATGCTTCTCGGCGTTGGTGCCCACATGCAGGAGCTTCGTCGTGTGCGCTCCGGTATTATGAGCGAGGACGACGACATTGTCACAATGCACGATGTCCTTGACGCCCAGTGGCTCTACGACAACACCCGTGACGGTTAGTCACTTCGTACAACCTCCCTTACTGACAACCTAGAGTCGTACCTCCGCCGCGTCGTCCGTCCGCTCGAGTGCCTCCTCACCAACTACAAGCGTATTGTCGTCAAGGATTCGGCGGTCAACGCCGTGTGCTACGGTGCCAAGCTCATGATCCCTGGTCTGCTTCGGTACGAGGCTGGCATTGAGATCAACGAGGAGGTTGTCCTCATGACCACCAAGGGCGAGGCCATTGCTGTCGGCATTGCCATGATGTCAACGGCTGACCTCGCGTCGTGCGACCACGGTGTCGTTGCCAAGGTCAAGCGCTGCATCATGAACCGCGACCTGTACCCTCGTCGCTGGGGATTGGGTCCCAAGGCTCAGGAGAAGAAGAAGCTCATCAAGTCGGGCGCTCTTGACAAGTACGGCAAGAAGATCGAGGGTGTCACTCCTGAGGCTTGGTCCAAGACCTACGTCGACTTTAAGGACGCCGAGATTGAGATTGCCACCACCATTCCGACTCAGCCGGAGAGCGCCCCTGCTGCCACCACCGCGGAGCCTGCCACTCCGGCAGCGGAGGAGAAGAAGCGCAAGCGCAAGGAGGCTACCGAGGAGCCCGAGACACCCGCCGGCGAGAAGAGCAAGAAGAAGAAGAAGAAGACGGTCGTCGGCGCGGATGGTGTCGAGCGAGAGGAGACGGAGGAGGAGCGTGCCGCCCGTAAGGCCCGCAAGTCCTCCAAGAAGGCCTAATCGGTCAAGGGGGAGTGTGGTGAGGGTAAGCAGAGCCGTTCCCATGCGGTCTGTTCAATCCTGTAGAGGCTGTCCCGTAAGGGACTTTGTACTTGTAATTCATGGCGCATCGCGATCTGATGCACGCATCGACTGGCAGTGGGGAGTTGCGCAACAGGCTTCTGAGAAGCAGGAGTCAAGCTGGGCGTTACAATGCCATTCATCTCAAAGACCTTCCAGTTCTGTTTTACTCGCAGACAACTGCCGGCTCTAGCAGTTCGGATCTTGACAGATACCGCAGGCCCGTGCGTATGCACAGATCCAAGATAAAAGGGTCTGCATTCAGTCGGTTCTTATTAATAGCAAGAGCCACACTGGTCATGAGTGGCTGCAGCCAAAGTATGGACCTGGCCAACGCTGGTCTGATCGGTCCAATCCGACAAAGTCACGTGCTAGGCCATGCTCCATGTGAGGCATCTGTAACTGTGACATCAATAGCGATGCAAGCCATGCTGTCCACTCTGGCTACTCTGCAACTCTGGAAGGAAACCGGACACCAAAGCTGGCGAGTTGCAAGTTGCAAGCTTACGAGTTCCAGGTTGACACTCATAATCCCACAAGAAGCTGTCGAAGGCTGTCTCTCTCACATATCCCTCTTCCTCGTCCCACATTCACAATGAAGCTCCCCATTCCTCCCCCGGTTGACGCAGTCAAGTGAGTGGACCAATTCGTTTGTTGCTGACAATAGGTTCTGCGAGTTTGCGACAGCCTCCCCAACGCCGTTTCACGCCGTGGCCAATCTCTGCAAGCGCCTGGCCAAGGCTGGTTTCGAGCGCGTTAATGAACGCGAGCCACCATCAAAGTTTGCTCCTGGTGGCAAGTACTACTACACCCGCAACCAATCCTCGCTCGTTGCCTTCACCCTGCCGCCCAAGGACGTCTCGGCCGCCGGCTCCGTGAGCTTTGCTGTCGGACACGTCGACTCGCCATGCCTCAAGGTGCGGCCGATCTCTAAGCGCCAGAAGGTCGGCTACCTTCAGGTCGGCTGCGAGCTTTACGGTGGCGGCCTATGGCACACATGGTTTGACCGTGACCTTTCGCTCGCTGGGCGCGTCATCGTCTCGACCCCCGGCGCGAACCGTGGCTTCACTTCCAAGCTCGTCAAGATTGACCGTCCCATTCTTCGTATCCCCACATTGGCCATTCATCTCGACCGCACTGCCAACGACCAGTTCAAGTTCAACAAGGAGACTGAGTTCCTCCCGGTTCTGGGCCTCGTGGCGGACACTCTCAACGGCAGCCGTTCAGGCACCCCCGCGCCCTCCGGGCGCGGTACCCCGTCCCCCGCCTCCGAGGATGTAAACCGCGCGGGTGCGCAGAAGATTGAAGAGAAGCACCACCCGCTTCTGCTCGCCGTCCTTGCTGATGAGCTTGGCTGCAACGTGGACGACATTCACGACTTTGAGCTGTGAGCCTGAGATTACTGCCACGCAGCTAACGACCAAGTTGCTTGTTCGATACCCAGCCCTCCGCTGTCGGTGGTCTTAACAACGAGTTCATCTTCTCGCCACGCCTTGACAACCTCATGACCTCGTGAGCTAGAATTTATATCGCTAGTCAATCTAACAGCAGGTACTCGTCGGTTGAAGGACTCTGCGACGCGGTTGAGGCCGAGACGGCCAGCGGAAAGCCCAGTACCGAGGAGAACATCCGTTGCGTGATTCTCTTTGACAATGAAGAGGTAAGCACAATGAGTCTGTTCACTAGTCTCACCCCAGGTCGGCTCGGTGTCAAACCATGGTGCCGAGTCCAATCTCCTTCCGTCTTTCGTGGAGATGGTCTCGGGCCTCTCATCGCGTGGCTACTACCAGATCCTCGCCAACTCGTATCTTATCTCTGCCGACATGGGCCACGCCGTGCACCCCAACTACGACAGCCGCTACGAGACCAACAACGCTCCGCGCATCAACCAGGGCATTGTCATCAAGACCAACGCCAACCAGCGCTACACGTCCAACGCTCAGACCACCTTCCTCCTCCGCCGCATTGCGCACCGCGCCGGCGTCCCTGTCCAGGAGTTCGAAATCCGCAACGATTCTGTAAGTTTTGATGGTACCACTCAAATTGACATCATTAGTCTTGTGGATCCACTGTTGGTCCCCACCTCTCGACCCACGTGCGCACCGTCGATATTGGCCTTGCGCAGCTCTCGATGCACTCCATCCGCGAGACTTGTGGCTCGTCCGACGTGAAGAGCTACGTTCAGCTGTTCAAGACCTTCTTCGAAGTCTTCTCGCAGATTGACGCCGAGCTCAAGGTAGACGAGTAGAACTTTGTAGACAGACGCCCAGCAGAGATGAACTTGAAGTACAATATATCATTATTTCCTATGTTCTTGTGGATGACTGGTCGTCGGAGGTTATGTCTGGCACAGTGAATGTGGAGTCAGCAGTGATGCTACGGACTAATTGAGTAGCTGGCACACGGCCGAAAGTGTTTAGATCAGTGTCAAGATGATCAGATCACCAGATCATGCAGATCACCAGGCTCCTGCGCTCCTGATATCCTGATAAACACGCGGTCATCACGTCTAAGCCGCATGGCCGGAAATTGTGTAGTTCCGAAAAGGTGCCACATTGGCACTTTGAATTTATAATGCCGAACTCCAAAACTCCGTCCTCAATTTGGTGTGGTCGTTTGGTTCCGCCCCCGGCTTGAAACTGTCTGTTCGGTGCATGGGCTGGGGCTGGGGACTCGATAGGAGAATGGCCACCCAGAGAGTGCATTTGGTGGTGGCGGCAGGCAGGGGGCTAGGGCGCTGGGGCGCTGGCTGGTTGTCTGCACTCGGTCCCACTGGCACTGGCCGCTGTGCAGGCGAACGACTTTTGCAGTGTGAACCATAGCACTCCTCCTAATCCTCAAGCACAATCAAAAATGGTACGGATCACGCGCTCGGCGCTCGCGATGGCGACGACGACCACTATGATGACGACGGACGTGATGCTGACATAGTGCCTTATCTCACTGTCGACCGCGATACGATTTGTTACACGATTTTCTCATCTTCCCCGCGCCGGTACTGCGATTCCGCGATTTCTTCCAACGATGGACCCGACGTTCAATTGCAAACCCCCGTCTCCTCCCCCTCGCCGACTACCGCGCTCCTCGTCTACTCTCGTTGCGGCGTTGAAATAACAGGGTCGCGTCAGGACGAAGACCGTGAAGCGCGCTTCTCGCGTTCTCATTGAGAAGTACTACCCCCGCCTCACCCTCGACTTCCAGTGAGTCGGTTCTGGCGTAGTGAGACAGTTGGACGGAAGTGCTCGATCTGGGACGAAGAGGGCAGATTTGGAGAGACTGGACCCTCACAGAACTGCGAAATGGACTCCGTCTGTGGAAGAGGGCGACGGGGAGTTGCACCAACCTGGTGTAGGCCGATGCACCTCCCCCGCTACAGGCAGACCGTGCTGTCGAATTGGCCCCCGTCGTCCATCCAAGCGCTGCGATGTTGCGATGCGTCCTTTTAGAAAGCGATACTAACGCTTAGCACCAACAAGCGTCTCCTCGATGAGGTCGCCCAGGTCCCCTCCAAGCGCCTCCGCAACAAGGTTGCTGGCTGTGAGTAATGCAGAATGCCGATTTTGGCTCAGCTCTAATACCAGTCACCACCCACCTTATGAAGCGCATCCAGAAGGGCCCCGTCCGTGGTATCTCCTTCCGTCTCCAGGAGGAGGAGCGTGAGCGCAAGGACCAGTACGTTCCCGACGTCTCGGCCCTCGCCGTCTCGGCCGAGTCCCCCCTCGAGGTCGACGGTGAGACCAAGGACCTCCTTCGCTCTCTCGGCCTTGACGCCCTCCCCGTCTCGGTCGTCAACGTCGCCGCCTTCCAGCCCCGCGAGCGTAAGGCTGGCTACGTCCCCGGTGCCCGCAAGGCCTAAGCGGGTTGATGTAGTTGTTGTGCAGCGTGATGGATGGCTTTCACTGGATAGACGACTATACGCCGCGTTTGCTGTGCAAGGAGTTTCACGGACAGTTTTTGCTGGCCAGCGATGTGAGCGTCACATGCAGGTCCCTCGTCATGGTCAGAGAGTAACTGAAGTGTGCCGGGCGACCGAACAGCGGCTAATATCTGGGTTGTCCAGAAAAGCTTTTGAGATCATGCTGATCTGTGAACATCGTCAACAATCAGTTTACAAGCAGACCGTTGCCATAAACAAGCGTGTTATGGTCTTGATCATGGCCCTGTCCGTCGACTCTCTCTAGGTGTCAGAGCTGGTAGCTAGACGCAATATAAGCGGCAGGCCAGGCTTGAATTGCCAAACGTGGGAGTCAGCAAATCCCCGACAGTGGTGATCCCTCAGTCTTGAGGATCTTCATCTTTTCACTGCCCTATCTGTTGGATGGGCTGATGAAGGCAGACATTCAATAACCACCACTCGGTCACATGGAACGCGACACAAACACTGCGGAACGCGATTCTGACGTCGCGGAACGCCCGCAAGTCGTCGCCAGTAAGCAGTTGAAGGCAGGAATAACTGGGCCATCACTTTTCTGGACCTAGTCGACACTGGGCTGCTCCATCCGGGGGATACTCAGCGGGAGCGGGAAATAAAAACCAAAATCCAAAGTGCTATAAGCGCGACCTCGGGCACAATGGTATCACACAACAAAGGGTCTGTTGGTAGACAGTGTTGGTGTCGACAACTTCTCTCATGTTGATAGAAACTGACCCAGGACTTGACAATTCCGGAACGGTAGGGAGGGGACACGCCTGATATTTCATGGGCAACTGTATCATCTATCAATACAATGCGGTAGGTATGCTGATTGATGCATTGGCAATCTACATGACAGTCGCCCAAAGTATGTATCTACTATACAACAAAGGCACTCAGTGGCGGTTCACGCCGACCAGAGGCCGTCGAGCTCGGCAAAGGTGGGACCATCCATGCGCCAGATACGGCCGTCGCCCTGTCCCCATCCCATGGCCTCGAGAACGCGGTCGGTGTCGTACGCCAGCCAACCAGGCTCGACCGAGTCGGAGGCGAAGCGCCACCCCTTCCCATCGACGCCTCCAGCACTGAACGACATGCGCTCGACGTTGCCACCAGGATTGACTGTGCCATTGAGGACACCAAGTGTCTCAGCGACACGCCGCACGACTATGCCAAATGGCGACGATTTGAGGTCGGGGGCAGCCGGCGCAAGGCCATACACCAACCGAGTCATTACTGCCGTCGACCCCGCCGTGCTTCGCATGCAGCTGCGCGCATTCTGTGGGGCCAGGAACGCGAGGGAGTAAACGGATAACGCCACCAACTCCACACGGGCGAGGGCATCCTCTGATCCGCGGAGAGCCTCAATGTCCCGTGCAGAAAGGGGGAAGAGCTTGACAAGCGCAACAAAGAGCTCGACAAGTTCGTCCGAGGGGATAACAGCCGCAATCTTCTCGCGGTTGTGGTCTGGCAGGGTAAGACAACAAAATGCCTCAAGAGCACGGTCAATGCTCAAAACAGGCGGCGGCTGTCGGCTGGATGGACCATAACCTGGCTCGCGCTTCTGGCAAATCTCCCAGGCCGAGACGAGGAAGCTGGACAGCATCCGGAAAATGGCAAGGACCGATACTTTCGGCATTATCCGGAGGTCGAAGGCGGTGCCCAGGTTGGCGATGATCGACACAGCGTCTCGACACACGCGCGCGTACTCGAGGACGGAGAACGGTCCCGAGTTCTGCTCGCCAGGAAGCCGCATTAAGGACCGGTCACACAAAGCTGCAAGTAGATTGAACAGCTCGGGTCGGGCCATCGGGGCCTGATTATCGGCAAGGAGTGAAAAGTTGCGGATCATGTTCAACCCCGATAGAATGAGATCAGTCGGACCACCAGTTTGATCACGACAAGGGAGCCCATCCTCATCCTCGAGTGTGTATTCCATGTCGCTTCCCAACTGCTCGAGCTCGGCGTAAGTCATTCTGTCGATGGATTCTCTCGAAACCGAGGAGCGTGATGACGGATCGTCCGGTGTCGCTTGCTCTTCAAGCCATTCTTCCAGGCCACGCTCTCCAAGGGCAGACTCTGCCATGAGGTCGAGGACCTCGAGATAAACATCAATGAGAGGCTCGATGGGCAAGTTCGGCGACTTGCCCTCATGAAGCGGCATGGAAAGCATCGACAAGACAGTCATGCCATAGCCGATTTCTCGAGGAATTCTCGAGCGGAGGCCCATAAGAACAGCTTCCACGTCCACCTGTAGCTCCTGTGCTGGTCGAGTAGGACGCCCTAACTGATTCTTCGGAAATGACGAGGATATAGTTCGCTCATCCCATCCGTTCATAGTTGGTTGAGGCAGATGGAGGGGTTTGTATTCGACGCGATATCGGGCGCGCTTAGGACGAGGAGGCCCTTCGGACTTGGCGGACGCTGGAGTGGAGACGCGCCCTGGAGTGCTTGATCTCTTCTCTGGTCGAACATCACGTTTCCGTTTCTGTTTCGGGGCATCTCCAGGTGGAGTTCCGTTGACAGCCACGGGGGTGGGTGCGCTGGAAACCGGTGTGCCTGCAGTCGGCGGCTGTGGCCCCTCCGTTGGAGCTTTTGGTGGAGTGGGCACAGCCGGCGAAGGAGCAGAGGATCCAACGTCGATAGGAGTGGGAGGAGCTGGCGTGGGAACGGCAGGAGTCGGAGCCGTCAGAACCGGACTGGGCGCAGTCATCGCAGGAGGTGTCGGCATCGTTATCGGGGGTGTCGGTGCCGCCGCCGTCGGAGTCGGTGGTAACGCCACCTTGGGCGAGGGGGCCGCAGGTGTCGGAGCAGACACTACAGGTGCAGATTTCGCCGCCTCCGGCGTTGGTGCGCTTACCGGACTTGCCGCAGGAAGACCCACAGGGGGGCCAGGAGCTGTTGGTGTCGCTGGGGTCGCTCCTGGTGTGGACGCTGTACCGGCTGCGCGCGAAGCAGCCGCGGCCTGTTGTTTTTGGAATTGAGCAAGTTTGGAGCGTGCCATTGCCTGCTCAAATCCAAATATCCAGGCGCGATACCCTGCCACGAGATACTGGACAGGATCGGTTGTCATCTGCGGGGGTGCATTCGGGTCCAATCCTGGCTGTTTCGGCAGAGCAACTGGTGTCGGGAGTGTAAGCGGAGCACCTTTGGACACCAGAATCGTTTGCCACACAGGATGGTTGGCGGGGTTTGCGGGCTGCGAGTTCTGAGGATTGGCCGTCTGCATCAACTGGAGGTTAGCTTTCCTTCCTGCCGGTCGACCCACCTTGATCAAGCCTCCAAGACGGAAGACTGCAAGAAACAGGTCAGACAGCTCAATCCACACACCGCCCAGCTTGAACGCGCCGTCGTGTTCCCCGTTGAAAATCTCAGGAGGGAGCGCTTGACCTGTCGACTTGTAGAAGGCCACGAGCGAGTTCAACAGCTGCTGTTTCTGGATAAACGGTGGTCGCACACCCATGCCCGGCCGAACGCCTCCAGGGATACCGGGTCCCGTCATCGCTGATGGTGATGCTGTGGGTGTGCTGCCCGTGGGGCGAACTGCTGCTGCAAGAGCTGCCATGACGCTTGAGGGGGGCGCTGAGGGCTCAGGAGGATTGCTGGTAGAGATCGGGGTTGGCGCAGACGCCGACGGGGCAGGTGACGGTGCAGTAACACTTGCAGCGGCTGGCGATGGAGCTGTCATTGCTGCGGGGGATGCGCCTGTAGGGTTCACTGGTGAGCCGACACCCATCGACGCTGCGTGTTTTGCTCTGTTTTGCTGTGATTGATGGAGCGCTTGCAGCTGCGATGTCAGAAACGCAACTTGACATCTATACGCGTAATGGGATCACACGCACCTGTTTCATTATCGCCTCACGATCCGTCCCTAGATTTGACAGCATTCCACTTGCAGCAGCAACTGCAGCCCATTCGGGGATCCCAGTTAACGGCGTAGATGGCTGCTTTGGTGCCCCGTCGGCACCGGATGTTTGTTGTTGGGATTGTGTCTGCTGACTGCCCGACGCGTTCTGCTGTCTTAGGGCGGCAGCTTGAGTAGCTTGTTGCTGCGCGTAAAGAAGACGAGCCTGGAGTTGAGCCTGGAGCGCCGCAACATCGGGCGTCTGGGCTGATGGTGATGGAGCACCCGTGTTGGGATTGGGTGCCGTTGACACCGATGCCCCAGTTCCGTTAACGGCAGAAGTAGGGTTGGCTCCCGACGCGCTGCTGCCACTCGGCTTTCGGGCCCCACTTGCGTTCAGCTGGCTGAGGTTGGCGAAGAAGGCAGCTGCGGCAGGATTACCGGCACCGCGCGCTGCAGCCAATTGTTGAAGGATGGCCTGCTGGGTGGGAAGATCAAACGAGTTGAACTGAGGTATGCCTATCTGAGGCAACTGGGGGTTTGTTTGCTGTTGTTGCTGTGGTTGTGAGTACAGCTGTTGTGGTTGATTGCTGTTGTTGAGATCCGCCTCGGTGGAGGTCGAGGGGCCTGCCTGCTGCGACATGACCTATGCGAACGACGCGTCCAGAGGCGAGGGAGAAGGGGGGCTTGGAGCCGGGGGGTCCGTCGGGCAATGAGGGCCGAGGAGAGGGGACGAGGAAAAAGTGCGGGGACGAGGAGCGAGGTGGGGATGGCCGAGGGTACGCGAGGGCGTGAGGGTGGGACGTGGGGATAATGGCTAGGCTCGCGGCTCGGCGCGGTGGGCACAGTCTACTGCGCGCGCGCAAGTCACGTATACTCGACGTAGTCGCAAAACACACGCGCTCTCAAGCCGCACAGCAGTCGCACAGATAACCCGGACGGGCGGAGTCTGATAACGAAGGAACGGGGGGATCGGGGGGATGAGGGAGCGAGGGAGCGAGGGCGACGAAGTGTGACGTGGCGTTATGGCCACGAAAAAAAAAAAGCGATTGCTGGGCTGGACAATGACACAGGATCCACAGTATGTGGTGTACAATACTACGTGGTGTGGGTGGTGTCCGCACAATCCACAGCAAGCAAGCAGGGCTCTGGCGTCCTGGCGTCTGGAGCTCTGCAGCTGGTGACGACCCCCAGTTGGCCAGTTACAAAGGCAATATAAAAAAAAGGCAATACAGGCGGAGTTACGCGGTTCGATCCACAATTCCACAGGCTCACAGGCCACAAAGAAGGCAGAAAATTAAGGACCCGGGGCCGATGGGGTGTGTGTGTGTGTGAGAACTGTCCCTGCTTGGCTGTGGCGTATAGGCGTAGACTCTCTGTAGGAAGGAAAGGGAGGGGAGGGGGGGGGACACGCATCCACTCGGAGCGGGGGGGGAACCAGGGGGGGGGGGAGTGTGAGAGGTGAGTGTGGATGGTATATGGTATGTGGTTACAATACGCGATACGGTTGGTGGGAAGCCAATGATCCAGTCATCCAATGACCAACAGCGCTTGGAGCACCTCCGTGATCTGTGCACAGACCCAGAAGAAGCCCGGGGGCCAGAGGATCAGAGGACCATGGTCACACGTCAGAGTGGCGGGTACCGGGCACAGATCTGAGGCTGGGTGGGGCCCGCGAGACTCGCCGCAAAGCAGCGGAGGTAGATTCGGGGTAAAAAAAGGTGAGGCCGGTGAGGCAGCTAGGCAGGCTCGAATAAAAATTAATCACACCGATTGCCAATTCAACAACAGAGCTAGTTGAATCCAAACCAAAGGCCGGGGGGAGGGGGGGAATCCAAGCAAGAAATCCCAACAAATCTACTTACTTACCAGACGATCGTGTGCATTGTACGATAGATCCGGCAGATCCTCCACCTCGCTCACCAGTGTGCCGTAAGATTGTAGGGAACCCATGTGCAACCTGCACGTAATACCGCAATGATGAAGCGACAAGGCAGTCCAGACATCCATGAAAATGCCCCGTCCCCGTCGGTGCCGCTGTGACACTGTGACGTCCTGTCCCACTCATATGTAGACTCTACCCATTGTGATATTGTGGATGTTGTGGCACAACGCAGTTGTGGCAAGTCCGATGATCCGATGTGTCTCTCAGGCGGCATGTCGAGACCGATTACCGCGCGGACCGCTAAGTAACCAGATCATGCCTCACTTTCGTTACCAACGGATCCGAATCTCCAGAGATCCGGAAGCGGGAAGCGGTCTGGGTGCAACAGGTGGATTACAGGCGAGCACATACGGAGCGATGTTGGGATGTGGGCTACAGTGTGTCACGTGATTGATAATGACGATACCAGCCAAGCATTTGTTCCTTTTATGATTAGTCGAATACAGCATAGAATAGCTTTTTTTGGAAGGATGACTCTGCCTCGATTATACACTCGAGTCATCGGCGAAGCGGCCAGCGGCCAGAGGGCAGTGGGGCAGCGGCGCAGCGGGCAGCTAGTGGAACATGTGGTCATACGGCGCTGCCCGTGTGTGGCCGTGTGGAATATTGTGGCCTGGGGGTCTGGCCGGTCTGGGGCCAGGGGCCTGGGCGCTGCCTGGGTGGATTCGGGCCATGAGCCATGGGTCAGGGTGAGTGTGGGATTCTCAATCCAGCAAGCGGATCATGGAATCATGGATCAACAGAGTGCGAGTGTCCAGAGACCGCAGCACTACTGCACCGAGTCGCCGAGTGGCCGCGAGTGGCCCGAGTGGCCCGAGTGGAATGCCCTCGCAAAAGGGCGGGCTGGGGGGGGGGGGGGGGCCGAGAGAGGGGGGTAAGGTCAAGGGAATGAGGCTCGCCAGGGCCGAGCAACACGCGAGGCCAGCCCAGCCCAGGCTGAGCACAGCTAGCACAGAAGAGAATGATCCCATTCTCATTCCTCTCTCTTGCCGCGCCCTCCTTCCCCCCCGAGACTTATTACCGGTCGACTCGCATCAAGACAAGAGGGGGAGGGTAGCATGGTGTTCTTGCTCGGTAAGCAAAACTCTCATTCAGGCTCAATCGGGCAGACAAGCCAGGCCGAGAATGCATGCCAGCAGTAGTAGGTAGTACAGTCACCTCTTCAGCCTCCACACTACGCCGGCCTCGTAGTCGCATAGCTGTAGGGCTAGGTGCAGTACTCGGCACCTCGGTGCTACGGTACTGCGGTACTGTGGTGCATGTTCTCGGAGCAGGGTCGGGTTATCGTGTTGCATTCTTTCGTCGCGGATGGTGTTGCACTTTTCCTTCTCCTCCGTCTAAGATCACCAAGAGTCTGATCGTGATCGTTCTCTAGAACTCTCGTCCGCCCGCCTTTACTCCTCTCAGCCCGACTCTTCCTTGGCTCGCGGCCTCTCATCTCCGTCCTCGCGTCCTCAGCAGATCGAGGACAGAATTGGTGCAGGATCCCCAAAGCTGGTCGCCACAGCCGCCGCTGCCGCCGCCCCTGGGCTCTCTGGGTTTTCGCTTGCTAGCGTTTTTCGTTGCCATTCCACTCCCGACCTTCTTTCTCTTTCTCTCTTTCTCCATTCATCTGCCTCTCGCCTTTGCTATCGACTCGTTTGTCGGCATTGAGACGCTCGATCACCCGCTCTGTTCCTGCAACCCGCGCAGGTAACACTTACATCCTACGTATTATTTTTTTATCTTTTCCTTCAGCAGACAATCGCTTTGGCACGTTTATCCACATCTGCACCATTCTCCCTCTCGCCTTCGCCACCCCACCCCGGCAGTCGGAGTCATCGTCCTGTGCCTTTTCTCGCCGCCGGACATTCACCTCCGACTAACCTCCCACCGTCCTGGGCCTCAGACACGGCATCGTGCTCGATTCTGGAAATCAATTACACAACCACACTCCGCGGACGGCTTCTCTTCCCCTCACCAGTCCTGTCTGTTGGCACAGTGATCCGCAGCAGCAAGCTCCTTGACTCCACCGTATCGCCTCCCCTCCGTTGAGCGAACATACCGAACGCCAGTGTCGTGATCTCCGGCAGACTCCTCATATCGTGACTACCTTCACCATCGTAGCACGTCCGCCTTTGCAGTACTACCTCTTTTTGCCTACCCTTCTATATCCGCTCGTCCCTCTAACAATGGCGGCACCTGTGGACGCGCTGACGCCGAACACGGCCGCCTTTCTTGATTCTCTTACGATGGATATCAAGAGCAGCAATCCTGGCTTTCCACCGTCTGCTTTCTTTCCAGTTCCAGGCCGTGACACCCCAGAGGAGTCGTCTCCTTCTTCAGTTGGGGACTCCAAGGCGAAGGTCATGGTATCGGATGACAGCGATCAAGAAGCGCCAACAGTGAATCATAAGCGTAAGGCCCATGACGAAGTCCCCGACCACGCGGACGAAGAGGAGGATGATGGTACGTACGGTAACTGATGTACCGCGAGTTGATTGCTAACACTGTCTAGACTCTGGCTCTGAGGCCGGCCACGAAGATAAGCGACAGCATAACAACGAACCCAAGAAGGCTGGGCGCAAGGCAGCTAATAAAGGGGGCGAGAAGGGCAAGGACAACATGACGAAGGCTCAGCGCCGCAAAGAGCAGAACCGCGCTGCCCAGAAAGCCTTCCGCGAGCGACGTGAGGCGAAAGTCCGTGATGTAAGTTTTGCTGTCCCACCGTTCCAGAACAAACGACTCATCGGTCCAGCTCGAACAGAAAGTTGCCGAACTTGAGGCCAAGTCGTTCGGCGCCTCAGTGGAGAATGAGAACCTACGAGGCATCCTTCGCCGGTTGCAGGAGGAGAACATGGCACTTAAGCAGGCCAACTTCACTTTCTCCATGCCTCCACCAAATGGAGTGACCGCGGCCAGTGGACAGCAAACTCCAGTTGCCAACAACGGGTCCGTTGCCTCGGGTATCGACTGGTCGAGCTTCAACAGTTTCAAACCGCAGACCCAGGTCCCGAAACCCCCCTCTCCGCCGCAAAGCGTCAACGACACCCTTCGGAGCATTAATGACCCGTCGCCAGTTCACCGCTCATCGATAGGCTCCGATCACACCCCCGACTCACTCGTCTCTATGAATGGACAAAGTCCCAGCTCAACTTCTGAGCGTAGCGCGATGCCTACCCTCTTTGGTGGGATGCAGTCGACTGCCCCGACACCGATTCTTCAGAATGGCTCGAACCAAGTCAACTCCAGCCCAAGCGATACACTTTCGCCGCCATCGTCAATGAACGCAACGAACAAGGAGGATGTTGAGGCACTCTTCCGCAGCCTGTACCCGAACGGAATTGATGCGGTTTTGGCCAATGCGGCAAATGCCACCAGTTACACGTCATCCGGTCTCAATGTCCCGGGACTCACCGCGCCAACTGCTCCGGCTCCTCAGCCCTTGCCGTCGACTCCGAAGTTCCAGACGCCATATACATTTATCGGCTCTCATTCCGGCCTCACGTCTGTTGCGGACTCCACGTCCAATGCCCTCGCCAAACTGTTCGAGTCGACCGCGTACCGTGAGCCGACCACTGACTCGATGAACCCCAACGCCTCCACCGGTCTCTCAGGATTCGCGCCGAGTTACGCCCAACAGAACGCGTCTGCGTCGCAGATGAACACCTCACTGGCAAGCCAGGCTCCATGGAGTAACATTACCGACAATTCCGTCAACGAGTTCCTTGCCTCTCTCAGTGGCGCGAACGTGAATGAGGCAGATGTGTCGGGAGCCGCTGAGGACGACTTATTTTCGCGCCAAATCGAGGCCCTCATCAGTGCTCAGGGTGGCACAATGTCCCCGACATCAGCGTTTAATCTTCCTAACTCTTCCTTCAGCCCCACCAACTATCTCAACATGTCGCCCTCGCCGATGCGGTCACTTTCCAATTCCGCCACGCCACAGTCCACTGCGGGCACCAGTGTCACGTCGCCGCAGACCGAGGGCTCGCCCGCAGGAGCCCAACAAGAGTCTCTGTGCAACGGCTCCAAGGTCATTCATGTTCTTGGCAACGATGGTCGAGTCATGCGTCCATCGGAGGTGTGGACCAAGATGGGCATGCACAACACGGCGGAACCTGGCGATCTGCTCATCGACGATCTGTGTGACCAGATGAAGGCAAAGGCTACGTGTAAGGACGGCAAGCGGTACATGAGCTATCAGGACGTCGAGCATGTCGTGAAAGCTCGCGAGAAGAGTGGCACGAGCCGTTTTGGATCGCGAGACGCATCGCAGCCCATTCAGCCCGCCCACGAAGACGGCCCATTGCAAGGGGTAGAGGACTGCAAGAACAAGAAGTACCACGACCCGGCCGAATGTCAAGCCCGGTTGAATGCTGCCTACGTTCAAGCCAACGGCGGCGGCTTCTAATCTTGTAACGTCATTCATGCTCGTCCTGTACAACCACTCCACAAACGATTCTATCATCACTATGTATCCATCGACTTCTCCCAAGCAGTAAAATGTTGGCTCTCAACTCGTTCCATCGCCGAGCCCTGCATCTTGGCAGAGATATGCTGGTTGCTTTCCGCCCGCCTTCGTCCTTTGTACTGTATATTATTTAGGTTTTACCTCCAGAAAGGAAGAAATCCCCCAAACAACTTGCGCCAGGACACGTTTGTAGACGCAGAAAAATGCATGTGAAATATGGAACCACAGTGGACCAGACTAAAGTAATGCTAATGGCCACTACTACCCTTGTGCTCTAAGATGGAAGACGCCAGCTTCCCGTTGATTAGGGACGCTCGGCGAGGGTGAGCACGAAACGCTCGGCGCGGTCCTCGTCACCAATCTCCTTTTCGCGAACCTCGGTAGCGTAGACCTTGCGGCCCTCCGGCAGCTGCGCGATCTCAACCGGGATGGCGTAGATCTGAGACTGAAGGATATCAGTCGATGTCGCGATGGCCGGGGCGAGGGCGTCGGTCTCGCCGTTGTCATAAGCGTAGAAGACGTCGACGCGGTCGGTGGGGACGAGACCTGCGGACTTGCGAAGCTTGTTGACACGCGAGGTGAGCGCACGGATAAGGGCAATGTGCTCGAGGTCGTCATGCCTCCGGCAGTCGAGGAGGATGGTGGCGTCACCGTCAGTCGCAGTCTCGTACGACTGTGCGCGCTCGCCCTCGAGCTCGACATAGCGCGTAACGACCAGATCGCCCTCAACAAGCTCAACGCCGTTCAGCACGACCTTACCGGTCGAGACATAAGACTTGCACTCGTCCGAAGACATCTTCGGGAGGTGCGACTTGACCTTGCCGAGGTCCTTGCGGAGCTTGCGACCGAGAACGGGCCAGTCGGCGGTCGCCTTGTACTTGATACCAGTGGCAGACTCATCCTTGGTGTAGACGATCTCAGCGACGTTGAGCTCAGCAAGAACGTAGGCCTCGAGCGACTTGACGTCGTCCAGGTATTGCTGGTCATGGTGGAAGAGAACAAGCTCCTTCAGCGGCATCTTAACCTTAAGGGTGCGCTTGTCACGGATGATACGGCCCAACTCAATCACCGTCTTGAGACGCTGCACCTGACGCTCGATAACAGTGTCAAAGTACTCCTCGCGAACCTTGGGAAGAAGCAAGAAGTGGACGGAACGGACATCGGCACCGTCCTTGGGTTCCGGCGTGGTCGCCCGGAGGCTCTGGTAGACCATCTCACAAGTGAAGGGGGTGAACGACGACATGGTGAGCGACAGAGTGTAAAGCGTCTCATACAGCGAGTTGAGCGCGGCCTTCGTGTCCTCGACACCGTTCTCGCCCTTAAGACGTCGACGGTTGAAACGGATGTACCAATTGGTGAGGTCGGCAATAAGGTCGAGAAGGCGGGGAATAACAGTGTAGAGGCGGTACGCATCCATCTCCTGGTTGACAAGTTGAATGAGCGACTGGCAACGAGCGAGGATCCAGCGGTCAAAGACATTGGTCGACTTGGGCGCATCGTGGTCGTACATGAACTTGGTGCCGTTCGCCTGGTTGAAGAGCTCAACCTGGTTGAGGTAGAAGTTGAGCGAGTTGATCCACTTCAGAATGACGTTGGAGAGAACATCGCGCACACCCTCCTCGCGGAAACGAAGGTTGTCACCGCGGACAACGGGCGAGTTGATCAGGAACAGGCGGACGGAGTCGGCACCGTACTTCTCGACGAGCTCGATGGGGTCAGGGTAGTTCTTGAGCTTCTTGGACATCTTCTTGCCATCGGCAGCGAGAACGAGGCCCGTGACGATAAGGTTCTTCCACGGAGCAGTGTCGAAGAGCTGGGTGCCAAGGACGAGAAGAGTGTAGAACCAACCGCGGGTCTGGTCGATACCTTCAGAGACAAAGTCGGCAGGATAAGTCCGCTTGAAAAGCTCCTGGTTCTCGAAGGGGTAGTGCGCCTGGGCATAAGGCATGGAACCAGACTCGAACCAGCAGTCGAAGACTTCCTCAATACGCTTGAGGTCACCCTTGCCCTTCTTGGAGGGGATGGTGATGTGGTCAATCGACTCGCGATGCAGGTCCTTGATGCCCTTGACGCCAGAGAGCTCCTCAAGCTGCGCGACAGACGACACGCAGACGACCTCCTCCATGTCCTCGGACGCCCAAAGGGGGATGGGGGTACCCCAGTAACGGTTACGCGAAATGTTCCAGTCACGGGCGTTCTTCAGCCATCCACCGAAGCGACCTTCACCGACATGAGGAGGCACCCAGCGGGTCTTCTCATTGTTGGCGACGAGACGGTCCGAGATCTGAGCGACGCGGACGAACCAAACGGGAACAGCGCGGTAGATGAGTGGAGTTCCGGACCTCCAGCAGAAGGGGTACGAGTGCATGATGTCGGAACGGACAATGAGACGGCCCTTCTTGTTCAGGTCCTTAATAATCTGTCCGTCGGCCTCCTTGATGTAGACGCCCTTGTAGTCGGGGACCTCATCGGTGAACTTGCCAGACTCGTTGACGGGGCAAGGAGGGATCTCGTCCTCGCGAACGATCTTGTGCAAAACAGCAATGCGGTGGTCGTCCTCACCAAAGGCAGGAGCCTGGTGAACAATACCGGTACCGGACTGGTCTGTAACGTACGTGTCGGCAATGACGCGGAAAGCACGGTCCTCGTACTGCTCGGTGAAGTAGTCAAAGATGGGAGTGTAGCGCCAGCCAACCATGTCCTTTCCAAGGAACGAGCCAACCTTCTTGAACTTAGGCTCCTTCTTAGCGTCAGGCTTCTTGCCGTTTGCGTACTCCTTGTAAACCGTGCCGAGGAGTCCCTCAAGCAGGATGAAGTTCTGATTGCGCTCAACATCGTGGATCTTGATGTAGGTGAAGTCGGGGTGAACACAGAGGGCAAGGTTGGAGGGAAGAGTGTAGGGGGTGGTCGTCCAAGCGAGAAGCGAGGTGGTAGGGTCGTCGACAAGCGGGAACGAAACAGTCACGGCCGGGTCGGAAACCATACGGTAGTCCTCACCAGCCTCGAAGTTGGAGAGGGGAGTGGTGCAGCCAGTCGAGTAGGGCATAACGCGGAGGCCCCGGTAAACCTGGTCCTTCTCCCAAAGCTGGCCGAAAACCCACCAGACCGACTCCATGAAGGTAGGGTCCAGAGTCTTGTAACCCGTGTCAAAGTCGATCCAGCGACCGACACGCTCCACGGTAGCCTTCCACTCCTCGGAATAACGCATGACAATCTCACGGCACGCCGCGTTGTACTTGTCAATACCCATCTTCATAACGTCCTCCTTGCCAGAGATGCCAAGCTTTTTGTCAATCTCGTGCTCGACAGGGAGGCCGTGGGTGTCCCAACCAAAGCGGCGCTCAACGTGGTGGCCGGTGGCGTGAGCATGGCGAGTAACAATGTCCTGTGGGTTAACAAAACGCCCAGTCAGAAGTAGTAAGTAACAGCTTTACTCACCTTGATGGTTCCGGCAAGGATGTGCCCGTAATGAGGAAGGCCAGTCGCAAACGGAGGACCATCGTAAAACGAGAACTCGGGGCGACCCTCAGAGAGCTTCTGCTGCGTATGGAATGCGTCAATGGCCCGCCAAAAGTCAAGCACGTTGTGCTCGGCAGTGGGGATATGAATCGACTTGGACGCTAAAATGAGTGTCAGCGACTGGTGATGCAACACAGGTGATAAGAGCTCTGCAAGAGATCAAGAGTGACGGCTTAGTGAGCCGGACTCGGGGCACGATCTGCCAAGGGTTGCGAGTAACTCACGGTCGTGGGTTTTGAACGACATGATGGCTAGTCTAAGAATCAAACAGTGGGCAGGACAAGTGGCGACCAGCGTCCGTCTATATAACGAGCAGCACGACCACTGGCGGCGGGGAGAGAGTCGATGATGACAAAATCAAAAGTCGACTCGGGCAAAAAAAAAAAAAGTTGGCGCTATGAGTGCTCTGCGCTGTGTTGATCGGGCAGTCGACTCTTTCGCTTTCGTTTCGGAGATGGGGAGAGATGGAGATGTGAGAACACGCAAAACGCTCCTTGCTCGTTGCTGCTGTGGGCGACGAGAAGCAGGGGTGCGGGAAGGGGGTAATGTCAGGAAGGGAGGTAGCAGCAGGGAGTAGAAGGACGGACGTATTGGACAGCCGACGCGACCAGAGGCTGCGGGGCAGCCTGGACGGGGATTCCGAGGACAATGTGGGGGACGAGCTTCGCTGAACGAGCCGGACGAGCTGGGCGGAAAGCGGGAGAGCGGCCAGAGCGGAGGGCGCGGAGAACGGACTGAGAGTGTGGCAAAAAAAAAAAAAAAAAAAATAGGAACTAGGCCACGAGGGGGAACGACTCGAACATGTGGATATGTGGATATAGCCTGCTTTAGCTGCTTTGATCGCTTTGAGCTACATGCTGACGTGCTTACGTGCTAACGTGCTAGGTAGGTGGTGCACGTGCTGACTCATGCCCCAATCGCGTGCACTCTGCATGCACATCGCGTGTCTGGGCCTCCTCACGGGCGCGTACGGGCGGCCTGCCAGAGCTGGTTGTATGCTTCCGCTGCCGCCACCCACCCACCCCCATCCATCCACTTGCCACCTTGCCACTTGCCACTTGCCACTGGCCCTTGGTGGAGGTTTTCAAACAAGATTTCGGTCAGCAAACGTTTTATTAAAAACCACAGCCCACACTCCACTATATGCCCTCTTGTGTGGCCCTCGACCAGCTCGACATCACTCCTCGTTCCACATCGTTCTCATCATGACGAGGGTAAAGAAAGCGTTTAAGTTGGCAAAAGCAGCGCAAAAGAACGCGTCGAAGAATGGGACACAATCGGCCCCGCACTCTCGCGACAGTTCACGCGTCACTTCTCGAGCCCCGACCCCGGGAACGCGTCGCGCGCGTAACAACACCACATCACCAACGGACCCAATCGATCTCACCGGGATAGCTGAAAGCGAAGATGACGGTCCGAAGAGCAACAATAACTCGAGCGATGTCGAGTTTCTCTCCGCTCTCTCCATGCCCGGCTCGAGCAAGAGCAAACTCGACCACCACGCGCCTCCCGAAACCCCCCCGTCGGCACCACCACTACCCGCGACGAGGTTTACGCCGTTTAGACCCATGCTCTTTGGAGTGGCAGTCAATCTAGACGAGGACGACCAAATGGACGGAGAGGCAGGCCAGAAACCAGTGGACGTGGAGGCACCGGATGCCCAGACGACGGACGCTACCCCGGCAACAGGATCAACCGACCTGTCAATTGTGGACAGCACGCAACCCAGCCTAGCGGAAACCCACGTCAAAGTTGTCTCGGAGCAGGACGATAATGTTGAGGCTAACACATCTGTCCTCCTCCTGCCGGATAACGTGCATGTTGCTGATGGGTCCGAAGAGGACGAGCTCGATGATGACGAGAACATTGTTGGCGGCTTACATATGCTGGACGATAACAAGGCTCGGGTGAGAGTCACCACTTCTCACGTTATACTAACTTCAGGGAGTTGAAAGGTACTGGATGGACAAGGACTCTGAGGTTGGACAGTTCCTTGCCGAGGCGGATCTCGACAAAGTGTGCCGCCAGTGTAAGAAACCCGGTCATCGTTCAAACGACTGCCCACACGTTGTGTGCCTTATCTGTGGCGAGTTCGACAAGCATGAGCGTAGGGATTGCCCATGGGCTATGATATGCTTCAATTGCGGTGTCCGTGGGCATCGACGTGGCGATTGTCCCGAGAGAGGACTCCAAAGGTCTACTGGTTGCTCTCGCTGCGGAATATGGGATCACACACAGAATGTGGGTAAAAGTATCAGGCTTGCCATGGTCCTAACAGCAACAGACATGTCCAACTTTGTGGCGCATGTACGTCTACTTCCGGGAGAAGGATCGCAAATACGATATGGAAGATCGAGAAACTGCTCAAGGATGGGATAAGCAGGCCATAGGTGGTGACCCGAGAGAAACCTGGTGCTACAACTGTTCCAAGGAGGGACACTTGGGAGATGTGAGTAGGGGTGAAAGCGGCTCTGATCTGACACCTCGTTACTGACTCCGCAGAACTGCCCCCTACCATGGTCCGCGATGGGGCGCCAGGCACTTAACTCGGCATTCTCTGAACGGGTGGCTTCGCGCGGTCCGTACGCGTCGTTTTACACCGAACCGCGCAGCATGGGGACTCACATGCGCTGGGACGATTCCGACTCACTCCCATATGCGGACAAGGGGTTCAGCGGCTTTGAAGGCGCAAATGCCGGCGCGAAATCACAGGCCAAGGAGCGCGACAGGCAGAGGGCGCTCGACCGTAATAGGCGCAATGATGACGACTATGACTGGTTTAACAATCCTCGGCGGTCCGATGGCCGCGGAGCTGGCGGAAGAAGGGACGCACCTGGTCAGAGAGGTTCTGCGCAACATTCATTCCCCTCTAAACTGCCGCCAAAACCTCATTCACTCCAGTCACGTATCGCGCCTCCTGGTCAGCATCACCGCAACGGCAACAACTACCGGGACAACCACAATGGCACCAACGGCGGTTACAATAAGCGTAATAACGGCCGCGAGATGGACTGGGAGGCTCACTTCCGTGCCTCTGGAGCGGGTGGCGGCAACGTCGGCAATTGGGGGGCCGATATTGACCGCGAGATTCGCGACTTCCGCGACAACCGGCCCAAAGCGGGGCCGGTACGTGGAGGAAGCGGCGGCGCCGGTTGGCGCGGCGGGGCACGCGGGGCCGGCGCTGCCAGAGGGCAGCGGTACACTGGCGGGTATTAGGCACGCCGACGCATAGAGACTACATTGCATTGACACGATACGGCTTTCAGGGGCATTCAACTCCGAATCGCCATCGACAACCGACCGCAGCGTGAAGGGACTTGGCGCCCGTAGTGATATGATGACGAAGGTACAGCGAGACACACTAGGAAGCATCGGGAGACTGTAGGACCAGGTGTAGTTAGGGAATGGAAAGCCTGATGCTGTTGCATCCACGCGACGCCCACAAACTGAAGACACGGACTGACTGATTGACGGTTCACAGGCATCCACTAAACATATATGTGAGCCTGCTCATGTGGTCCACATAGCCCACAGACCTGACCTTCGGACACTGGCTTGTGGTCTACGTCGACAGAACCAAAGGATCCGGTCACCGCCGCTGGCGACTCTCAACACAGCCACCTGGTTCGCAGGTGCTCTGCCTAGCGATGCGTGCCGCTGATGTGTCATCCATCCGTGCGCCGCCTCGGAGTGGTCGGGAGCCAAGACTGGGAACCGAGAGATCCGAGAATCGTGATCTGAATGAACCGAGTCGGCCGAAGGTCTGGACATGAGGTCATGCGGATGATATGACAATGGACGCTTTGCCACCTCGTGAGTCAAGGAAGGCTGGGTGCGAGACATGCAAATCACAGGTGCTTCTTTCATCTTTTTCCGACTCTCGGGTAATGTTCTCTCCACGTCATGTCGAATTTTTGTACCCACGGTTCCGATTATTGTCATCAACACGTTTGTGGGTTGCCAAACTTGTCCGAATTTCAGCATCGCCATCGTTCGAGGATCCGTGGTCAGCCGAAATAGAAACCGGGTCGGCAATTGTCATGCATCATATATCATATTCGCCACTTCGTTTGTTTGTGGCTTCTGCAACGCTTCGCAGCCTCGAGTCGCTTGCGAGCTCCTACAACGAAATACTGGGAGGAAACACGGGGTGAGCAGGTGGGGTTATGGACAACCGAGGAAATACTGGGGAAGGCATCAAGTATCTAGTACAAGCGCCGCATTTGACGCTTCAAACTGGACACTATTATAACTACCTATGGAAACAAGACAGGACTTTGGTGAGGGAGGATACAATGTCGTCGGAAAGTGCCGTGGAAAGCAACGTTAAGTGTTCTTCATGAACAAGTGCGGTAGCGCTTGAGCTCAGAAAGAGGGATTCGGCGTCCAGCTTCCCAGGTCGACCTGGAGCGGAACATATTGCTGTACTTGTAAAGAAGAGGATCGACAGAGGGTTCGAATGTTTCGCTGAGAGCAGGGCTGAGGAGCCCAGGAAGACCATAAACCGCCGCTGAGATTGGGCATTGTTTACTGGCCAACGAACGGAGACCGGTATTCGAGTGAAAACGACGGAGGTGGTAGTCCTCCGCCTTTAGCTGGAGTTCAAGTGGGATAGGAACATGGAGCCTCCAATTCCCCTCCCACCACTTGTCGACATGAGCAGAACCCCATGGTGCTTCGGGTTTCTTGAAAGCCTCATACTTGTGCTTGGTGGTCTCTGTGGCAAGAACTGCCCGGCTTGCGGTCGGCGTGGTTGTCGGTGAAAGCACAAGCGGTGTTTCAAGAAGCTCTCCGAATTGGCCCTCAAAGATTGTGAGGACGTCTGCGCGCTCCAGGGCCAGACGTAATTCTGAGTTGATTGCGTTCTGTTTACCGAGAGCCATGTATTGGTCCAACAGCTTGCCCCTGCCCTGTCCAGCCTCAGGATGGTCTGCAAGGAATTAGTTTATACGAAGTTTCACGAATTACCATCCTCGGCTTCAGAACTCACAACCAAGTCCACAGAAAACACTCCCTTGGCGATTAGCTACGGGGCCGCCACATGGCTCAAGGTCCAGGTTGATGCCCCGGCACGCATGCTGTCATGTTAGTTACCCACCAACTTCTCCAGGAGAACCAAGCGACGCACTTCCCGACAGAACAAAGATTTGCCCCGAGCAGGGTTGCGGCACGATCCGATGGGAATTCGAGCGCACTGAGATGTCAGCACTGATGGCAAACAATGAACTCAAGGTCGACAGAAGCGACCCAGGGTCAGACATACATTGCCGACTTTATGAACATGGTTCGCTTCCGCGTGAGTCAGATAGATATCGTCGTAGGTAAGGAAGCGTTTAGTGTGACGCTGGTTGTAAGTGGCGGATGGAGGGGCCTGCTGTTGTGGCGGAAGAGTGGCGACCGGGGGAGCCAGTTCAACTTTTGGCCCGTCCTGTAGCTGATGGAGGACTTGACCGTCGGGTTGATGCGAACGGTCTGCCCCTTCGGGGAATTGGCCCTCGAGTTGTGACAAACAAACCTCATTAGATTGTGTTTGAGTGATTTGTGATTGCTGCCTCGGGGCTCGGATTTGATCCACTGAAGGACGAGAAGCGATTTGTCCGGTAGATTTGGCAGCAGTTGCCCTTGCCACAACCTTGTTCGCAACCAGTGTGGCGGCTGCGTTTGGGATGATGGGCCCACGCTTACGACGGACCTTGCGATTAAGAGTGTTAGATCGACGCATAGGCACAGTTGGCCCAACAACAACGGAGGGTTGGTGACGAGACCGAGGCGCAGCGGCTTTGTCTTTGTTATTGTCCTCCTCGGGGGTCGTGGGCGGTGTGACAAGGCCCTTATCGTTCACCTTGTGCTCGACTTCGTGCCCCCTGGGAACCTGCATGCCGTCGCTGTGCAAGATGGTCACGGAGCCAACGACCGTAATGAACGAGGTAGCCGATGTCGTTGACCCCACCGGGGAGGTAGAGAGTTTGCCAGTGGCAACAGGGGTGCGTCGTGTCCAAAGCTGCGACGGGGGCGTCTTCTTTCCAGTGGTCCTGAAACCGGACCGCGCAAGGGGTGGCTGACTACTTGACGTGGTCTCAGCTGTGGTATTTCGAGTGTGGCGTGCTGTTGTAGCGGCCGGGAGAGATATGAAGGGCATGTCTGCTGGTGACATGTTGACGAGAGGTGAGGGTGGTGGCGATGAGTGTACGCACGAGAGAAAGTGGAGACGTTGGTGGTATAGAGTAAACGGGAAGCAGGACAAGAGGAGACGTAGAATGTCTGCTATATAGCACTTGGATTGTGAACCATGAGCTACAAAACAAAAATCGGAATGGCGTTCGCAAGTAGGCGATTGACGCACAAGGCCGAACCCACGTATTGACACCCGCACCAGGCGGAGTGGAAGCGTGAGGAGAAGTAACAGTTTGCACTGCTCCGCCGGCGGGAGCTGTGGGGATTCCAAGGGACGTAAGAGATTAATGAACTCGAGGGTTGAAGGGGTGATAATAGATGATAGAGGTTACCGGGCACGTGTGGATGTGGAGATGTGTGGTTGTGGGGAAAGAAAGGAAGATGAGGGAAGAAGAACGGAGCGGAACTGAGGGATGAAGAAGGTTTATTGTAGGGAGTAGCGATAGGAAGATGGAGGATGGAGAGGGTGAAGAGGAACGGAGCGGAATGAGTAGGTGACAGCAAGCACAAGTATTCTCCTGAGCTCACGGTATTGTGGTATCCTTTATAGAACAGAAGGACAAGTGGGTACCAGAACGAGAGAGGCGAGGAGGTCGAAGGGGAACAACGAGAGCGGTGTCCACGAGTCCGACCGATCCGCTGTAGCGCTGCCGCACTTCCGTTCTGGCGAGGAGCATGTAGGCCGCAGGATCGCACAGACAGAGTTTAGAGTGTTACAGTAGTGTGCACGCAGCTCTGTGTATCTGTTTGTATAAGCATGTGTGTGTGTCTCGTGTGTAGTGTCCGTGTCCAGATCTGTGGCCGGAGGCTAGCGGCTGCGAGGCTTCGGCTCTCCAACCTAAGATGAGGCGGACGGGCCCCAAACCCCAAAGACCCCAAGGCTCCAAGGCGCGAGAGCGATGCGAGAGGCAGGCAGTTGGCGGAATTGGCGGCGACGAGATAGTCCCCATCAGTGTGACGGGGCCGAGCTTCGCTTCGGCGAGCCGGCAGCAAGCAACATGCGGCAGTAGCTCGGCATCATCGCCCGTCCCTCCTTTTGTTTGTCGTCGTGAGCTTTCTCAGCCCCTTTCCAGTTTCCCCCGCCTTTCGCGCCTTTGACCGTGCGCATGGTTGCCCCCGGCGCCCCGGCGCGCCCCCCGGGGTCCCGGCCTTCAGCTCGGACGCGCTTGTTGCGCATCTAGCTGCGCTCATGCGCTCGCTGCCATGTTGGTGCCGTTGGTGCCCGGGCGCCGCCCGCTGGGCAGGGGCCCGCTGCTTACTCTGAACTGCACGCAATCCCCGCCAGCACACCTGCCCTGCGCCACCGCTCATGTTCTGCGCGCTGCGCCCTGTGCACTCCGTTCTCCCTGTCGCGGCCTGAAGCCTGTGTGTAGCTGTGTCGCTGTGTCCATCAACGTCCATATGTCCATCATATGGCCATCATGTGTGCGTGCCGCGTATTAAGCAATGTGCACAGACCCTCAGACCCTTTTAGGTCGCCTTCTGGCGCGTGCGCGAGCGCGTCTCATTTCGAGCTAGTCCCGCTAGTCGGCGGCTTGTGCTTCGAATCCCCCTGCCGACTGTCTCTTCCATCCGCCGCCTTGTGTCGGCTTGGCCCTCATCGCGATGTGAGAGCTTGAGAGCCGAGGGGCCCAAACTAGTAGTGTTCTCGCCAAATTTGCCACCCACTAATTCGAATATCGCTGAGCTGGGACCACCGTGTTCCGCATGTCCCGTGTCCTCTGTCCCTCTAGTCGATCTAGTCCCTCTGTAGCAGCGCAGCAGCAAGCACATGCAAGAGATCTGTCATCCGGCGCGCAGCCGCCGCCATGCGCGCCTCCCTATGATTGTTGGTGATCAATTGATGATTAGTCTATGGCTCTATGACAGCATCTTTAGTGATTTAGTGATTAGTGAGCCACCGTAGAATTGCAGAATCAGACGTACGGCGTACCGCTGTCGTGACCATCTCGCGCAGGTCGCGTAGTCTCCTCCCAATCCTCTCAATCATCAGATCCCAGACGGGCGGTTCATCCGCATGAAGTCTCTGAAAGTCAAGTCTCCTGCATACTGCATGGCGCGTCGGTACGCGTAGAGTTATGCCCCCCATGGCTCGGGTAAACAGGGAGGCAAGACAGATATCGCACTCCCGCTTGTGCTGGTGGCAAACCGGCATAGACAGAGCTCTGACGCCAGAGGCCACAGCAGAGAGAATAGCGGGAGCACAAAGTAGACAGGGCTGAAAGCCCGAAGAGTAAGGGATCAAGGGATCTAGTATGCTTCATTGGCATTGTCGAATTGTCTCTGTGGCCCTGTGGTCTACGCTTCCTTCCTTTTTTATGATCGCCGCAATTATAGAGAGCCTTGCCCCTAGAACTGCAGCTCGCTGAGCTGCGCTTGGATCTCGCGGATATGATCCGTTCTACCCAAGGCCCGAGGGCCCCAAGGCCCGGGGCCCAAGATCCAAGAGCAGTGTGTGAACAGCGTGGCGGCCGGGTGGCTGAGCCATGAGCCGGCAAAAAGCCAGGAGCTTGGGTTCCCGGGCAGGACACTCCGTTAGCTCCGTTACTCCCTGCAGGTCACGTTCGAACTCTTCTGAGCACAACCAGCTAATGAGGCTCGTCAGCCTCCTTTCAATCAGTGCAGCGCGTGCAGCAAGCATAGCAGAATTAGCAGAAACAGAGAGGAGAGGCAACTGAAAGACCACCCAAAGGAACATGAAGCACCGATTGTGGCTTAGGCGCTCACGAGCTACAAGCAGGGCTGACAAGCTGTTCGCACCATTCGGACAGCAGCACAGCTAGCACAGGCCGCTACTTCGCAAGTAACGGCATGCTCAACTCTGCTTCGTCGTAACACTGCCATGGAGCACTGGGATCCTGCGAACAGGGGGACTGGAAACTCTGTCGCTCGTCGCCCATGCTGCATGTTGGCCATGCTGCTACGGCTCGTACGGCTCGTTTGTGGATCTGTGATCTTGTGGATTGTGGAGAATCCGAGGCTTGCACATGTGCACTCCCTGTATCCCTGTACGATCATGTACGATCCCTGTGCCACTGTGTGCGTGGGCGCACTCGATCAGAGGATCAGCGGGGCGCTGCAGGGCGCAGAGTGTGACAATGCGCGCTCGCCACCCAGCTGCACGCAGGACACTCCCTTCCGCTCCATCCTGCTGATCCCTTTAGCTGGCTCCTGGAAGAGGTCTAGAACGGCGGATCCTTTGCGCCCTGCCCGTCATGGCGGTATGGTCCTTTGATCGCTCAGCTGTATGAAAGTCCTTACCGGGCTGAAATAGCTTCAAACCGCTTGAATTAGATATTAGATGCGCCACGAAACGGCTGCTCCACATTAGTGCATTAGTCCCCTCCAGGTACCCCGCGCGGAGGCCCGAGAATCTGTGTTACGACGTCTGGAGGAATTGTGGACTCTGCAAGCCCCGCATGGCTCACACCTTCGTATGCATCCACGCACGACGACGATATGTGTGGATCATTAGTAATCCATGACCTCTGTGCCCCTCCCTTGCAGATTCGCAACCAAAGCAACTTCCCCTTTCTTCGATAGCTGTTAACCACGAGATCGGTGACCAAGTACGGCTAGCCACCTGAGCCTGGTGATCAGCAACAGTGAAAGTCGAACATTATCGACAAAGAGTTCGTGTCTATCGAGCAGTTGTGATGTTGTCGTCGTCCACGTTGCGTGCCCTTGTGCTACAACTACGACGAATCCCCATTCTCGTTCAATTGCGGTGCTTTAGCCTTCAATGGAGGTAACGGTCCGCGACTATTCGTCAGTACTCAGTGCCCCCAAAGAGGCACAAGTGGTTCACCGGTGAGTGGCAGAAGAGCTGGCAGCTCCGGATAGGCTGTCTTTGATCCCTGTATCTGGCTCACAAACGCGCTGGGAATTACATTGTACCCCAGCATCATTTCGAGGACCAGTGCAGGAGGCACGGAGGCGACATGAGAAATCCGGGGGCTGTCCAGCACCCATGCACACATCGGCGTTCATGGCCCATTCGCAGCGCCCCCACAATATCCGACGGCTCCTTCTGAACTCCACGCCCGACTCCCATACTCACGCAGTCATGCGCTCATGCCCCCGAGTTCCAACTCGCACGTTCTGTCTTTGAACTCTTTTCAGAACGTGAGCACGGGCGTTCGCGGCCCGGGAGCGGGCGGAACAGGATAAGCAATCGAACCCATAAGCGCCAATAGATAATATCCTTGGCGGCCCCTGAGGGCAAGAAGAAGTTTGTGCCCGTGTAAATCGCTGGTAAAGCATCGTACGTGAATTTGAAACCCTGTTACAAGTTACATTGGGAACAGATTGGCAGACCACAGGATCGCAGGCTTAGGCCAAACAACAGACGTGCTGGCAGGCCTCTCATGCTCACTGGGAGCCTGTATTGACACGTACAGTTTAATGTCCACTGGGAACTTGTATCGACGCGCATCGGCAGCATATCACCGCTCCGATTCCACCCTGAGAGACCGTTAGGCTGTTAGTCGGATAACATCGAGATTGGTTTCAGGTCTGTATGGGCACTGTCTGAGCAATTGGGTGGGCCGTGGACAACGAGGTTGGGGTTTCTCCGTCGACGGCCGTTGTCGACGAAACGCTGTCAAGAAAAAGGTGTCGTAAGACGTTTTGCTCCAGTCGTAACGTGCACGGTAGGATCATGTAGGCCGCCAGAACGCAAGACGTGCGTCGGAGAGTTGCCGGAGCCGAGCCAAGTCAAAATCATCTCTATCGTCCACATGCTCCTTTAATGGGCTCCTGGCTTCCATGTCCAGTTGCCTCATCTTATTCCGGCGTCCACCTTCTACACCAGTTTCAAGGGCGGGTCTGTGACCCTTAGAATGTTTCCCGTATCACCCTCTGATGCCAAAGCACCATGCGGTGTTCACACTACCGATAGTGCAGGGCGGCCTCGGTGATCACAGCTCGATAAGCTCCTGCTTCAAATGTGAAGGTAATGTTCATCAGCACTTAAAACCGCGCTCCTACCTGATCGGACGGGCCGTTCATATCAGTCATGCTGACATTGCCCCTCATACGGAAAACACGTGTCTCTTCCAAAAGAAACAATAGCTGAACGCTCATGTTTCGCGGATGCTCACGCATGCTCGATTCCAATAAAGGGTTGTCGGGCCGCCTGGAAAGAAGGTGACCACGCAAAGTAACCTGCCGGAAGCATGAAGTATGATCCAAACCGTCGGACCATGATTCCGCAGACGACAGCCGCTCAGTTCCATGAAAATCGACAAACAAGGGATCTGAGAAGCGAGGATCCTGCCATCAACGCGTACGAGCGGATACGGATGCGGTAGAATTGATGCCCGTTCTGCGATTGCAATCGCCGCGGTCATCTCTGCAGGAGTCAGTACCATGCACCCGGAATACCATGAGTTGCAAGATTGGGACCGCGTATTCGCTGCGAAATCATTGCTTGAGGACATTGAGGGATGCGCGGCCATGGAAGTGTCCAGATCCAGGAGGGTAGAGAGGATACATCAATATGTCAGATGCGTGTTGTCAGAATGCTTTAATGTGAAGCTGTGTCAACAACAGTTCAACAGGGGCAACCGGCAAAAGCATTGAGCAACATGTATAGGGGGCCTGGACGGTCGAGCGGTAGGCTTACCCGAGCCACTCTAATGCGCTAGCCCATACAATTGATTCAATTTTATGGTGCTTCTGTTTTCCCCTTATTCCATACGACTAGACATTTGTTTAATATCAATTTACCCTCAAAGCAGTGGCGGTATTATCTGATGATATGTTTGATTGTTTGACGTCATTATTCACGTGAACTGCTTATAACTTGCTTATAACCTTGCTTTACATAATAGTGTTTTCCTCCACCCAGGCGCCACCCAGAACTCCAAGCTTCTAGAAATGTCTGCGAGTAGTGGACCAATCTACATGTCACTCGCCGAGCTCCCAAGATCCCAAGATAAGTCGTCTGTCCTCGATCCTCGAACTTGTGGTCCAGACAAGTCGGCACTACATTTCTCCCACTTGTGCACACTTCCATTCAGAAACCCACATCTCAGAACCCACAATCATGAGCGGCGGCGAAGCTAAGCCTCTTACTGCGTTCCAGCAGTCGTACCACTGGCGGGTGAGTACCATTGCACACGCTGTTCATCGGCTCTCCTCGTCGACGGTGACGTAGTGTCGAGAGGTTGAACGGTCTGAGTCGTCCAGGCCGTTAGATTTCACTGTTGGGAATAGCGATTGATTAAGACGTGTACATCTGTGTCTGACGCGCTCTCCAGAACAAGAACTGTGGTCCCTGGGCACAAGACTGGGTCAAGAGGACGCTGCCGGGCAAGGGCGCGTCGGCGGACGGCATCTCTGCTGAGATCTCTGATGTGACCTCGGTGTCTGGCGACTGCGACCTTGGCCAGCGCAAGGGCAAGTGAGTGCGGAATCAACGGGCTCTATGCTGATCTTAGACTGCTCACTGTGTACGACATCGAGATCGAGGCCAAGTGGAAGGGCACCGCCAAGAACGGTGATGAGGTGACCGGCCGTCTGTCAATCCCCGAGTTCTCGCACGAGGCAATTGACGGTCTCTCCGATTATGTCTTCAACTGGAGTGTGGACGGATCTGGAGCCTCCGCCGATGAAGTGTACCAGTTTGTGCGGAAGGCACTTCCTCCCGTGCTCGAGAAGACGCTCAACGGTTTCCGTTCTGAGCTCCTTGACGCGCACGGCGTCTTCGCCGACTCCCAGCCTGTGTCTGGCGCTGCCACCCCCTCGGAGCGTGCCACACAGTCCTACTCTCCCGCGCCGCCGGGCGAGGTCCGCAAGTCGTCAACGCCGGCTCCTAAGGCAGACGAGAAGGTCACCAAGACGGCCACTGTTGAGGTCTCGGCCCAGATGCAGGCATCCGCTGCGGACCTCTGGTCTATTCTTACCGACGCCAGCCGAGTACCCATGTGGAGCCGCTCTGCCGCTAAGATCACACCCGTTCCAGACACCGAGTTTGAGCTGTTTGGTGGTAACGTCACCGGCAAGATCGTCTCGGTTGATCCGCCTAGCAAGCTCGTTCAGACCTGGAACACCAAGTCGCCGGGATGGCCAGCCGGTGAGTGAAATATCGCAGGTCGAGTGAGACGGGCTGCGACAGTGGTCTCCACTCTCATTGACAATGCCACTGCCCTCTTGTACTGACAATAAGGTCACTACGGCACCATGACCATCACTCTCGACCAAGGCTCGGATTCCACAGCGCTCAAGTTCACTCTTGATGGTGTCCCTGCGGGCAAGGAGGCCGATATCGAACGTGCCCTTGACGCGTTCTACATCCGAGGGTGAGTAACATCGCACATGCTTAACGATCAAGGATGCAAGCTCACATGAACACAGGTTGAAATCTATGGGGTTAGTACTTTCTTCCAGTTCACGTTCGTTCTTCAAAGCAGCCACGGCGCCGGCTGGTCGTAAGGCCAAGGCAGGGAAGCGACGGCCTCGGAAGGCTGCAGCTTCTGAACAGAGTCTGCTGCAGCGTCTGTCATCCCCACAGGTCGTTGCTGGAACAGCGGCTGTTGGACTTGTGGCGGTCTTTGTTGGGCTTGTGGCATCTACCTTCGCGCGCCCATATCCTCAGGCATCAGCGTGAGAGTTCTGTACGCATCCATTTCACAGCCCATTACTTCCACACCAACCATTCCCTGTCTTTCAAGCCGGTGACAGCACATTTCCATCCGTTCTGTTAGTCATGCAACACTCACTCACTGCTGCAGGCTCGGCACTCTGCTCTAACTCAACTGCCAACCATCACTGAGGGTGCGCGGGGTCAGCACACCGCAAGCGATTGGCAGCGAGAACTTGGCAAGCTCATCAACCTTCCTCATTGCACGGCATACGACCAACCCCACGCACTTTTTTCCGGTCTTAATCGCTGTAGATTTTAAGCGATTGCGACTGTTGTAGAGTTAAGAATATGTTGGCGAGCGGATTCATTAATGCATGCAAAGTTCAAGTTGCTCAGTGATTGCAAAAATGCCATGGTTTCACCAGCAAGATACTGGAAACTGAATCAGAATGTGTTCATGGGAGTCCCAGAGAGATCGCTCTGCCAGTCTACACGGCTCAGACGATCCATAATGCCCGAAATTCGGCCTCTGCTCAACGTTCACGAATGCTCAAACAATGTGTGTCCAAACTATGGGAAGCCGGGGTATGAGCCCCGCCGACGACCCTCAAACAAGGACAATCAGTCTCGCACTCCAGTACACCCAGCAGCCGTGAGGAAGTCTGCCGGTAAGAACGAATTTGTTTTGATGTTAACACCAGAAAACAAGGTGAGAGTGCGATGGAGAAACACAATTGGCAGGGCACCGCCGGTTTCTACTTATACATTTTTTTCGTGATTTTTTTTTTTTTTTTTTTTTTTTTTTTTTTTTTTTTTTTTTTGGCTTGTGGGTGTGTTTGAGGACGGATGTATTTTTTGTCTCCCCGCCGGCCGTTGGTGTGTGGCCGTGCCACGCTTCACTCTTGGCCTCTTGCGCGCTTGCGCTTCACGTCCGTTCGCCACGAGCTGACACTGTTCACGTCTCGTTGTGCGCTCTGGAGATCTTGCAGACTGATGACTGAATGCCTGATTAGACACCTACTGTATGCTTACCGACCCGTAACTCCTGTCCTCCGACATTTGAATACTCCAACAACGTCTAAAACTTCCTCACAAAAGCCAAATGCTGGACTGAACGTTTCTCGTCTCTTTCGTTTCCCAACACCGGCCCTTCTGTCTCAATTGTCTATCAACAAGCTGAACATTGAACAGCGGATCTACAGCTCAACACCAAGACTCTGTGCGCCCAAGCGTTGCTCATATGTACGGTGGTGGCAAGATGCACGGTCAGACGGAATTGGCGAGTCGAGCACGCAGGTTGCGGAGTGAGTTCTGCTCAGTCTCGATGGCGTTAAGCGCGTCATCGATGGCGTTGCGATAGGTGTCGATCTTGCGGAGCTGGGCAGCCTGCTCCTTCTCCTTGACAGCGATCAGGCGCTTGAGCTCGGCGATGGAGACATCGAGTCCTTCAAGAGCGGCAATTTCCGTGGTGAGCGCCTCGCTAACAGCCGTGAGGACAGCGGCGGGGCGACGCGTGGCAACGAGCTGAGTGACGGGGTCGAAGGCAAAGGAAAAAGCGCAGGGAGTGTACGGAGACTGAAGAGGGATGGGGAGGGCGCCAGTGGAGATCGTGGTGGTGGCCGTGGGAGTGGTGGGGCGCGAAGCCGCGGCAGGTGGGGTAATGCTGGCGAGCGACGGGGTGGGAGGCGCTTCCTGCTCGAACGAAGGCTTGTTGGTCCACACAGGCGCGAGGGAAACTGGAACCAGGGTGTTAGATTTGTTCTTGACAGCAGAAGTGGGGAGCGCCCCGCTCGCGGTAGCATCTGCAGTTGCAAGTTGAGGCTTGAGATCTGTTGCAATTGAAGGAGCAATTGCAGGGGGTGTGGGCTTCCCAACATCTTGAGATTGTTGAGAGATTGTTGGGGACTGCGGCTCACGCGTCCTTTTCACTTTCTGGGCGATCTTCTGGGTAGGAGTCCCGGCGGGGGTGTAGAGACCAAAAGAAGACATGGTGGAGGAAGACTGGTGCTCCGGGGTCATAGGTCGAGAAACACTGGGAAGCACGGCCACACTGTGTAACGTTAGCCGCTAACAGACTACCTCACATACTTCTCCTTCTCGGGAGGCGGGGTAATCGGGGCCGCAGGGATGTCGCCATAAGCGTGGGCTTTCCCGTTGAGGTCATACTCCTCCAAAACGACAGCAGTTATAAGCTCTCCAGACTCGCTGGCGCACATGAGGCGGCGCTCTGTGAGGTTGAACTGGTAGATGCGGCCTTCGAGGCTGCAGCGGTCGCCCTCAAGTTCGGTGGGAAAGATGGTGCAGTAGTGGCACTTGCGAGCCTTCCAGAGGTTGGTGCCGATGCGAATGAAAGGCTGGACGTTGCAGGCCGCATTTGTGCCACATGCCTTGATGCAACGCGAGCAGCGATCAACTCCACGTGTCAGGCGGGTGGCCGATGGGAAGCTGGTGCGCGGGTGTGTAAGCCGTAGTTTGAATCAAATGCATGAATTCTCACAAGTAGTAGGGCTGCTGCGAGGTTCCGAGGACTTGGATACCGCCGAGCTGGGCCATGATCTCAAGGCCAGCCTTGACGCCGGGGGCCCGGGGGTGTTGACGTTTAGCGCCTGTGAGATTTTTAGGAGTCATTGCGGGTAATTCTGAGTTGGCTACGGGGTATGAAGTGGAAGAGGAAGAGGGAGTGTAGGCAAAGCCGTCAGGCGAGGTTGAAGTAATCTCTGGTAGTACTGCAGGTGACGACGTGCTCCACGAGTGTGGTCGTGATGAAAAGTTGGGCTTTGGGGGAGAAGAGAATCGGGGGCGTCTGGGCAGAGGTTAAGGAGATGAAGAAGAAAGTAGCAAACAGAAGTACTGGCGCAAGGCCCCAACTGGTGAGCCGGGCGACCAGGAAGACGCTTCACGACCTGCGCAGCTCTTGGCTTGAACGGAGCGTGTTGAGCTTGGAATGTGACAGGTGAAAGAAACAGACGAAAAGAGGGCCAAGGGCTTATAAGCTTGCGTTCAGACCCGTGATAACCCGGGTACTGAGGCTCTACAACCCGACCCATCAGTGGCAGGTCATGCGCATGACAGTAGGATAAAGTCGGGATACAACGCGCTGATGAGGTGGTGTACGAGAATGCGGAGCGACCAAGGGACGACGCAGTGGAACATGGCCCGGGCGATGAGCACGAAGGTTCGAGCGTCGAGCAGCCCATGAGGCGGGAAAACTGGGACAGCACAGGCGTGATAGGGAATGGAGAGGTTTCAATCACTGGGGATGACATGTCTTGAGGTCAAGTTGTATGCCGCCTGGCCGTATTGTTCAGCCAGATCAGATGCTTCGAAGCTCACAGAGCGGAGTACAGATCTTGGATTTTGAAGCTTCCTGATTGTTCGTCGGAAACTGTGAACTGGTGTCCTTACCACGTACGGGCCTGACTCCAGGTGTCCTGTCAAGTGATGTCGGTTCATTTTACAGTCGTATTCGTGTCCGGATAAAGGGAATCAGTGTGATCGGGAGGGGAAAGCCCCAGCATCCACGAAAGAGCGTCGGGAAGAATAGACAATGGCTAATGGACAGTGCACAGGGAGAGACACAAGTCAGTGCACTCGCTAAACGTCAGTGCGCTACTCGTGCCCCCGATCCTTTACGCTATGGAGCGAGACGGAACAGCCGAGGCATGGTCGCAGGTTGACTGCACGCAATCTGAGTCTTCGCAGCGCGTCTTCCCACCACAAAGTGGTAGTTGTGCTCAGCTGTGCGTTTCTGCAAACCACTGCCACAAGTAACTCGCAGCGTATCCTGATTGTTCAATGAAGTACTGATTGTCAGTGCCACGAAGGCAAACCACAGCGCCTGGGAACATATCCGACTCCAAGGTAACCAAAGCAGAAAGTTAGACCCAGAAGGAGGGGCCGCAGATCGCCAAACCACAACGGGGGAGATCGGATGTGGGCAGTGGGTTGGGGTCTTGTCTGTGCAACAGGACGCTTCCCCGTCGAATTGGATGAGGCGGTCAAGACAATGACAAAGAGGAGAAGCACAGGAGATGAGAACTTGTAAGCCTTCAAAATGTGTTGTCGCGTTACGCCAAGCAGGGCACAGACAGTGGCGGCGATGTAGATGACATGGGGAAGGTTGAAGTTGTACATCGGCCAGCGGAGCTCCGTCTGTCCGCTTTGTTGTTCTCTGCCCCGGTACTCCGGCTCCGCCCGACTCCCTGCCGCCCGTGTCTCGAATTAAGACAAGCTAGTGTGGTCCGAGCAACATCGCCATCAAGCGGAAGCCCCAGCAACTTGGCCCTGGGATTGGAGAGAGCGTCCCCAGAGGAGCAAACGGTTGTCTGCACCGTCATCTGATGATCAATATACCGTTCTGTGTGTCAGGTTGCAGGAGGTCACATCATGGTGTCACTTTTGTGGCATGTCAGTTTAGGAAGTATTGTGAGCGTCGACACCAGTGATTGAGACAAACTGGATGACCGCCTTGTTATGAGTAAAATCAGTACTGCAGACCTCGGAGCCGCTTTGAGGGATCGAAGAATGACAACATCGAGATGGCCACCGTAAAAATCGAATCAGCACAACAAGCCGATGCCATGAGTACTATTTGCCCTATCATATTACCCTAGTCGATGTCCCTGGCCGATGGTATTATTGCATTTGCTTCGTGACCCGACCTTCTCAATGTCCCAATCAGACCATTCCCAATTCCAAACTTCAATATCGACACACCTCAGACCTCACTAATTCACTAATTCACTAATCATCTCAACATGTCTCGTGTCTCGCTCCATGCCAGCAGACCCCCACCGACAACCTTGAAAGTCGACATCGGGTCGTGGGCTAGGAATGTATGCATAGCAAACCCAAGAATACCATCAAGTTTGATGAACGGTGTTCAGATGGTCGGCCACGCTGTTAACCCTGGTGCTTCACAGGAATGTCAAAGAAATGGACAGACCGATATGCCCAACACTCCATTGCGTCTTAGGATCATCGATGAATACTCCCCCGTCATGTAAGTGCAACGTCCATCAGACGACCAGGGTGTCATCCCAGCTCAGCGATGATGTTATCCTCCCGAGGATGCGCTTTCACAGCGCCTGCTCCACCCTCGCAGGGCGGACATGATGCTCAAGAGGCCCGGCTGAGCTGTGAGCTGGGGATGGGAGGAGCGTTGTGGTTATGCATGTGTTATGGGGAAGTAATCACCCCCAAACGCCTCACAATCTAATGCCTCACAGGTGAATCGCAGCGCGACTGCCTCTCTCAAGTCACGGCACCATTGCGCCATCGATCAAGAGGCACATCACATCATCACATGTCTCATCGATCTCATCATCACTGCTCAGTCGCACCACTGCAGCCGACCGCACAGGTACTCATGGCTGCATCGCCCTCTGGCGCGAAAGCTACTATATATAAACAGGGTGCTATGGACATATTTCTCTCAGGTTGCTCCACTCATCCGAATGACTTGACTAAACCCAGACTCGCGACGCGCGCAGCTTATAATCACAGGTGTCTGAAACAACGTCACAACTCTTGTCAACTGTAGAGCCTTGCCAGGCTCTTACAGCTTCGACGAACTGGTTTGGTCAGTATTTTTCAGTCTAATCGAAAGGGAGACACGCACCGGACTCGGGGTTTAACACTTGCACTGGCCAGGCGCACAGGCGCACGAGGCTCCGCACTTGCACGAGGCCGAGCAACCCGCGGCCCCCGAGCCAGTCTTGGGGCAGGAAGCACAAACGCACGCCCCCGAAGGGCACTGGCAACCGCCGGCGCAGCTAACGAGTCAGCAAGACCGGTAGGGCGTGATGAACAAGGCACAGCGGACCAAAAGCAGATTCCCGAGCCTTGTGTTCGTGGTCTCCATGACCAGATCACGAAGTCTGTTTAGTCTCGCTTTCGAATCGAGCCATTTTAGTCGGGAAGAGAGCCGAATTACTCACGTCTTCTGAGAGCAGGTGCACTGGTTAGGAGGGCAAGCGCACTTTCCACCCGCCTGGCACGAGCAAGCCGAGGCCGACGTCGCGCCGCACTTGCAGCTGGCGCCGCAGCGGCATTCACCGCCCTGCTTGCAAGTGCACGCCGAGGCCGAAGTCGCGCCGCACTTGCAGCTGGCTCCGCAGCGGCATTCACCGCCCTG